>VDFB02109042.1:76451284-76633443 GCA_007258455.2 Sequoia sempervirens | reverse complement strand
CATATTTTTGAAATAATATAGATAACTTATTCAAATTTTTATGTCAAGTTGCCTAACTCTGATTTTTCTAAATTTTCATTGCCACTTAAGGGCCTATTTTTTCCATGATGATCCTGCACATACCCTACATTCAAAAGTATGTCTCTACTTGGAACCCACGTCCCCACCAAAACTCAAATGAAACAGTTTCACAGTCTACATTTGACAACCCTTGCTTAATGGACACAAGAATGATTATGTTATCAAACCCTTCAAATGACTATAATGAACTGCTCAATTGTGTTCAACGCCATACATGTTGTACCTTGCAGACATGTTTGTAGAGAAAAGGATCTATAGTTGAATGCCGCTACAAAGCCCCTTGGACCATGCAAGACATTTCAACCCTCTCAAATGAGAGTGGTCAACCAAAGCACAACCCTACTCATAATGATGACTGAGTGAATCTTCACAACCCCACTATCCTCTCTATTTGGAATGCAAATGTAGAATGCCAGCCCTTTCTCTCAATAGATGCAATGTTTAAATATATAGAAAAGTATGCAGCTAAAGTAGAAACTAAATCTAAAACATATCATGCAATGCTTTCCCATATTTTGACAACTTATGATCTTGACAAGTCAGCACCAATAGCTTTTAGGAAAATGCTTGTTGACAACCTTGTTGATCATGATATTAGTGCCCAAGAAAGTTTCCATCTTTTACTAAAACTTTTTCTCTACTTGTGTAGTTGAACATTTGTTTCTCTAAATGTAAACCAAATAAACTATCAACTCGTCCCACTCTCATCCATAGTTACATCAGCACACACAAACTACATTGATGCATACATGGCAAATCCTATTTGTTTGGAGGCATTTCCACTAATTGAAGTCACTCAGAAGTGGAGCTTCAAAACATCCCGTAAAGCAAACCAATGGAAAGAGCATTCTTCTCAAGCAATTGTTCGAGTCTCCCCCCGATTCACAAGCATTCCTCCAAAGGATGACCCAAGTTTCCATGACTTCTATTGGTCTGAACTGGTTCTCTACAAACCCTTTCGTAACATTGTAGTTGATATTGATTTGTCCACAACTCAAATAGTGGCACAGTGGGAGAGGATGGCATGCACTTACCATCTGTGGCATGTGCGACACACTCTACCAGATACGGCCTCTAATACAGACCCCAACTCTCCTATGAGTGATGTAGAACCTCCACATCATTGCATCCAATCTGAATGGAAAGTGTTGTCAAGTGTACACCCAATCCATCCACTCTAGTTGGATGTGCTAGACATGCTAGGTAACCATGAAATAGACCTTAACCATGATTGGAATACTCATTCCTTGGATCCAATAGAACTCACTGTAGCATCCACCTTTGTAGACTCAAACCGCACAACATATCAAGTCCCCCTTCCGCCCTACCTAAATACCCAACATGACCTTTCATTGAAACAAAAGAAAACATTGGATTTAGTGTTTTCACACCTATCTTCCACCACTTACCAACCACCATTCAAAATAATAGTTCAAGGAACTACAGGAACTAGAAAGTCACACCTAATTAAACAAATTAGGTCTACACTCACTTTTTCTGTTCCAAATAGGGAAACGTCGCTATTACTTCTTGCACCAACAAGTGTTGCAACATTCAACATTGGAGCATCAACAATTCATTCCACACTTCGCATACCCATCAAAGAGATGGCTCCCTTGCAAGGCCAGACACTAGCAAGATTCCAAGAGATAATGCACTTTGTTCGCTACATTTTAATTGATGAAATGAGCTTCATCAGCCCCAGGTTGCTTGAGCGAATCGACTATCACTTGCGCAATGCTTTCCTGGCACACAACCATAACCCCTTTGGAGGCTGCTCAATCCTGCTATTTGTAGACCTCGGCCAACTACCGCTAGCCAAATACATTCCTATGTACTCTTCTACTTCCTATGAGGGGACCCTATGGCAGAGCTTTCAAATATTTATTACACTTGAAAAAATATTTCGCCAAGTGGGAGAAGATCCAACTCAACTTCTATTTCATGAGCTCTTGTGCAATTTAAGAAAGGAAAAACCTACAATCCCAGATTGGCAATTGCTAATGTCAAGGTCAAGCTCGGCACTAACATCTATAGAACAAATTGGTTTCTTATTATCCATACATCTTTATGCAACCAATGAAAAAGTCTCACTCCATAATAAGCACATGTTGTTGTCTCTAGGCGCACAACCCATTGTCATAGCCACTGCAAAGCAAATAGGGAGCTCTTTCAACTCAAATCCAGATGATGATCAGCTACAACAAAAGATTCTACTATGTGTTGACCAAAAGGTTATGCTATCTTGTAATCTGTGGACTGATATTGGCCTTGTTAATGGAGCTCTTGTCATTGTAAAAAAAATAGTTTACAAGGAGAGCAAAAAACCACCCCAACTCCCTAAGTTTGTTGTTGTTCAATTCAATAATTACATTGGGCCTACTTGGGATACAAACAATCCAAAAAATGTCCCTATTACACCAATGAGTTGTGGTGGATGACAGCAAATTCCACTTAAAATGGCATGGGCCTTAACCATCCACAAATCATAGGGGCTTACACTTGATATGTCCACCATTGACATTGGCAACATCGACTGACAAGGGTTGACGTTCACAACAATTTCCAGAGTAACTCATCTCTTTGTCCTTCATATCCACCCTGCATTCACATGTGATAGAGATAAACGCATGTAACAAATCCCTTATGTTGCATGCAGGATCAGTGAGGAATCTCGATTGTCAGCACTATCGGCATCAACCACTCGAAATGCTCTACTTCTTTTCACTGAAAAAAAATGTAACAAGTATGTTCTCTTATTACTCAATCCTTTCTCTGTCATTGATTATTACTTAGTCCTTTTGCTTACCAAATTTGATTTGTAGGCTATCCTTCAAAGCTACATAACTGTCAAGTTCAACCCTTTCAATATAAAGTATATAACCACAAACATATTACATTCATCACAGAGTTCTTCTCCAACAACTACTCAATCAACAAAAAATGGTCTTCCAACAGCTTCTACTAAAGCTATTGTTTACAATGGATTTTTCCCCTACCATTTATGTTCACAGCGGTAAAACATTACTTATTTACAAATCTTTTTTCACCTATATACTATACTCTCATCAAGTAATCTTTAACTTGTGTTATACATTCCTTATATCTAACATAATTTACACTTCTTTCCTCAAACTTCTGGCCTCTTTCCAAGATTTCTAGTGCATCCACTATTATGCTAGGGTAAGTTAAAAATTTTGTTATAGAAGATACAAATTTTTTTGTAGGTGTGATTGAATCATTATGTTCGTGATGGTTATACTTCTAATATACTTTTATCTTCTAAAAAAAATTAAAGAATTGGAATTACAATTGAGATTCAATACCCTCAACTAAATTAATATATAAGATGTTGTATATTATTGTATATTGCTAGCTAACAAGTTAGGACATATGCAGTCTAGATTGGGATAAATACATCTCCCTCTTTCTCTATAACATAATTAGTAGAAAGTACAGAGGTAAATGTGATTGAAAAAGTGTGATATTCAATAAGCTGGGTAAACCTTTTTTCAGGTCACTCCACTAATTTGACACAATTTACAAGGCTATAGTCTTTTCCAATTTTATAAACATCTATTCGTACTTGCTCTTTCACACCAGCACATGGAGAAGGAACTAGAGGAATAAAAAAATACCCTACATTTATGAAGATGCTTGACTTTAAATTATTTCTATGGTGTTTCTCTTATGTAAGTGGGATCATGGTGAGCTGTAAATTGTACCTAATTGCAATAGGTATTGCTCAAACACTACCCTAATGCACAGGCATTAGGTCCTACCTTGATTGGGTCCCTTTACTAGTTTGCTTCTTTTCAAGAATATCTTTATCCGATGGTTGGAGTAATCACCAAGGAAAAAAATAACTAAAAGTTAAAGATACTTAACCATAAAAAATAATCAAAAGTAAAAGGAGGGAATATGGATACCTTCAATTAATTATGGCAGCTAAGTTTGCCCAATTATGTATTAGTTATGTCGCTTGCTTCTACTACCCCTCAACTTTCACACCCACAAGTTTTTACATAAGTCTGGGCACTTTTATTTATTAGAATTGAAAAATACTTTAGATTTGAAGTTTCTTATTGTTCTTTTTTCATTTTTTATTCACTATAAACTAAATAAACACAACTATTTACTATATAGATTAGAAGTATTTTTCTAGGACAAGAATAAGATTTTATTTTCTCATATTGTGTAATTTAAATAGATTGCTTCTTTAATCAATTGTGTATGATCATAAAAGTAAATATTTTTCTAGGACAAGAATAAGATTTTATTTTCTGATATTGTGTATTTTAAATAGATTGTTTCTTTAATCAATTGTGTATGTTTTTATATCGATATAATTTTTTTTGAATTTAACCATTTTCACTTTAATTATTTACCACTAAAATAGATTGATATAAATCATTTGTGCATAAATGCTCTATGACCTCTCAGCCAACCTTTTCAACTGTAAATTTGATCCACTTCAGGTTAGTGTACAATTTTGGAGATAAATAACAGCTTCTATAAATATATAAAACTTAAATAGACTAGTCTCTGTTTAACTCTGAAAACATATAATTTGTTTCGACTCTAATACAAGAGTTTAGAATATTATATTTGTCTCTTTATTAACTTTCTTGGAAGTGAAAAGGTCTTCAACATTCACATTCATGTGCATATACCAATCGGAAAAAGTATAGATTTATTGTAGTGGAGTGAATATGATTTTGGTGTTTTATGAATATCCTTTATTTTCTTGGATCAAATTAATATGCTTAGTGGTATGATTATATTAATACCTAGTTTTTATTCTATACAACTTTATAACTGTCTTAGAGTTGTCAAGATAAAAGTCTAAATGTTTCTTTTTTAATTTTTAATTTTTTAATATGGCCATACTATCATTTTTCTTTGATTAATAGTCTATATATAGTACTTGCATTATTATTTTAATTTTTTATTATAGATTCGTTGGTTTTATTATGGATATTACTATTTAGTAGCAGCTTTAATAGGAATATTATGTACCTTTGTGTTTAAAAGAAGTTGTATTTTCACTATTTTACTTTTATAGTTTTAAGTTTTTTATGATGCATTTCTGAGTGATCCTTGGTTTCTTTTTTGTAGACATGCAAGTAAATTGACAGGAAAGCTACAATACCTAACTATCAATAATAAAGATGTTGGTCTTGTTTGAAACCTTTGCGGGATTTTCTCTATTTAAAGTACTTGATGAAGGGAAGCTTAGTCAAGTAGACGCATGTCATTTTATGTTCTTCTTGTCTTACTTTCAAGGTTATGGTAATTAATTGGATTCTTAGAAATATCCATTTTTCATTCACATTTGCATCATATCTTTTATCTTTTACTGAAGTGAGATCATTCTTGTTGAAATAGGTAAATCTTAATGTCTATAACTCTTTCATCCTTTCTTACCATAATCTATATATGGTGTGCTTTTAAGAACTTCCTACTTGTTGCCTCAAGACTTATGGAAGGAATTTTAGATATGCGTAGAAGGTTACCTTCTTTCACCATTCAAGCATTTCAAATTATTTAGGTTTGAGCTTTTTCCTATGCTCCCCCAAGTTTCCAGGAAGGGAGAATGGGTTTATTTAAGGCCACTTTTGGGGGAACAGCTGGGATGGCCATTCAAAATTATGGAAAAAATTATTCTTTCCAAATATTCACATTGATCAGGCCTTCATCGTAGATATCATAGAACCTTTCTAAGCATGGGTAATTGAATAGATATATTAGACCTTTACTGATACTTGTTGTTGGTACAATAAGGACTTACACAATCTATTATGTGTTTCTTACATTGGATATTTATGCATGTCTTCCTTCATTTTGCAGCATACTGTACTGGTCTATTGTTGGCATGTTCTATGCTAAAGCTGTTGGAAATGAAAAATGATTATGTTGACAATGAGGAGGTAATTATGTGCCCAGTATTACCTTTTTACCCTTATATTTTATGTTCATTGGAAAATATTACTCGTTATGCATCAATTTTTTTGAAACTAATTTTTATTATCTAGCATCTTTCATACTCTTATTGATTTTCCAAACCTTGGGGCTTCGATAATTTCTTTAATGTAGGTTACTTCAATGTATTATTGGGGATGTTGCATTGGGACTCCGATATTTTAAACATCACAGTTCCTTCTGTTGCCCTTTTTTTGTATCATCCTCATTTATTTAGTTCCTTCCATTCCCTTGTTTTTTGCATCATTTATTCAAATTTTACAAAGACATGTTCTTCATTTGTCATTTTTCTCACACTATGCAATAGGTTGCTACACTAATTGATTTCATTTTTTTTGTCTTGTTACATATCACTTTAAGGATACCATTGTGCCACACACTTGATTTTCATAATGTTGAAGATTCAAAGGCTCAAAGGCTTAGCCAAATCAAATCTCATACAACTTTGGTTGTACTGGATGATGTCTGCAAAAATCATCATCTTCAAAAATTGTGTTGTCAAATGGATTAACAGTTTCTCATATCACACAAACATTAATGGAAATTTGGGTGCACATCACAAAATTATGTGTCCACCATTTCGATTGTGGATTTTACCACTATGTACTACTCCCGACTTATTCACTGTAGAGGCTTTATTTTCTGTTTTCTTGGTGTTGCTATATTTTACTGCAATTTTCAAGGTTTCTGTATTGTGGATTTTGCCATTTTTACAGAGATTTGTGTATTGCTTCAAGTTTTAATATATTTACAGACTATCCTTTATTAGTTTATTTCTCGCTATTTCATTTCAGCGTATGCCATTCAAAATGTAGATGGTTTCTAGTTTTCCCATTTTCAAATTGATTTTCCTATTTTTAAATAAACAATATTAACAACCAAATTTCTCTATATTTTCTACGGCATACCTATTGCACCCCAAGGTGCGATTGCTAGTGTATATAAAGGAAAACAACACATTGAGTTGGTATATGAAGGTTAGAGAGTGCGGGCAAACCAAACAGAAAAGTCAAACACGAGAGACTGTGGTAACTGCACGTGATCAAACTTGAGAGGTGTTGGAGTCGCAGACGATCGTATCATCCGACGACCTTGGAAATTGCCTGCGTTTAGTTTCCACCAATATCACAAAAAATCCAGTCTTCCTCGTCTTCCTCCTCGTGCACTGTTTGACCACAACTGTATTTGTACAACGTGAACTGCAATCTAGTCTAACTCGTGTATAGAATGTTTTTCTCATTCTCTTCCTTCCAAGTTATCATTTATTAAATCATAATAGCAATAACTAGGTATAGCAATAACTAGGTATGTTATGACTTTAAATGTGTAATTTTTAACTTTGAAATGCTATTGTTTCTCTCTTCATTGTAATATCATCTTAAAGAGGAAAAAATTAGGCATCCAAATATAATAATATTCTAACATCATTTTATTCATCTCACATATATCCCCTTCCAAAATTAATTAAATAGAATCAATTATTTAGTTAACCATTCCAACCATCTTTCCAAAATTAATTAAATAAGTTATAACCATCTATGTGATTTTCAATTGAATATGTCACAACCAATGCATCCTTAGATCATAAGACCATGTTACACTTGTTTGCATGTAGGATATATAGTGATTTTATATCCCAAAAATGTAATGGTATTTAGTGAGAAGGATGGTGTAGTGTCTAAGAAATCAATAAGTATTACATTTGAATTCTATCATATTCTTCTAGCATTAAACAAAAGACAATGGGAATAAAGAGTTACACTAAGTGAGGACCTAGGGAATAATCCTTGTAAGTTATTAGTAGAATTATGTTTCTTAAGGTGTTGTGTACTTATCTCATTGTATCCTTCTAAAAGTAAGCTTAATTCTAGTGGAGGTAGGTTTAATACCCACAATTGCATGTGACTCATTGATATTTCATATTTATAATAATATCATACTATTTTATAATATTTTGTATTATAGTTGAGACTTTTAATTATTATTTTAAGATGAATATTTTATGAATTGATGCTTGAACCTATTTATATTTTAGCTTCATAGTTTTCAATATATAGATTGATTGGTGATCATATTATATTCTTTACCATTGCGATTATTATGGTAACTTATTTTAATATCTATGTATGTAGGTCATGTTAGCTATAGAAGATATTCATTTTGATGAAGATAAATTTATTTTCTTTCTAGTAGTTATTTTATGAGTATGGTATTATGAGATGATTTTAAGTGTTATTTGTTTATTATTATATTTTCAGATCATGATTGACTTATATTAAGTTGATTTGGTAGCTACTAAATCATTAGATGTTGTGTATTCCTTTCTCTTTTTCATTTATCTTTTATAAGCTGTGTAGATTTAAATATTATATTGTGTAGGTGTACTATGTGTTTTCATTAAGTGTGTAGAATAATGTAGCCCAACATTGATTAAATTTATGATGATGAACTTGAGTGAATATATTATCTTTTTATCCTCTATATCACTCAACTTTTATTTATGCAATGATTCTTATATGACCCTCTCAGACTCAATTAGAATTTTTTGACTTTTTACTTGGCAGTTTTGTTTCAAGTTGTAAAAATTGTTTTGTGCATTTTAAGTAGGTTTTTTAATTATGAAAATACATTTAAAATTTACCATTCTAATAAAATATACAAAAAGGATTTATGTCCTAGTGTCAAAAACACTTTTATTAAATAATTTTAGTTTTATAAAAAAAGTGTCTAGTTAAATTGAAGTCAATCTTGCAACATTACAACTTATAAATTAACCATTATAATCTACCAAAGACTCTAAATGCATGTTTGACTGTATTTATGAATTTCAGTAATACTAAACAACACGGAGGAGGAAGGTTAGGAAGACTGGATTTTATGTAATCAACTCTTGACTGCTGGAAAGAAGATATATTTACGTGACAGATATTGAAAGCAGGACATTAAGGGAAAATGATAACGATGGATTTATGGTAGACTGGTAATGAATTCTTGACAACTGAAAAGAAGTCAGGCCTGGCAGGTAATTTACAACGACTCGCATGTTTCAACACGTTTGTATTTTCAATGTTCAAACCTTAAATTTGAGGAATAAAATTTCAAGAGTCGGTCATATTCATATTTGGCTGGCTGCACATTACAACCTTTGTCATACATTGTTTCTCTTTATATTTCATTGCTACCCATTTGCTTCAACCCAAACTCTTGATTGTCATCTCTTTCTCTCTTGTGCGAATTCATTCGCATAATCATTTAGTTCTAATACTGCTGAGAGAAAAACACTATTTTTTTGTAGCCACCACGCAGAATTGCAATGGAGAACTCTCCATTTCAAGATGTTCGACGATGAAGATGGCGTTGATTCTGCTGATTTCTATCACAACAGCATTTAATGCTGAATGTGCAGATGGAAGGAAACTTCTGAACACAAAATCCGCGCAGGATAATTTTTTAGCTCAACTCAGTGTTGTTAAGGAGGAGAACTCGAGCTTAGAACTGAATGTACAGCCTGCCGAGATCTTATCGGAATCGAAGCAAATCAGATTTCCTTTTAAGAAGAATACAACGTTGCAGAATAAGCTTCCAGCTGGGCCAAGCCCTGGATCAGGCAATGCACTTATCAACGATGGTGGTGTTAAGGTTGGTTGGAGATCAGAAAGCATATTGAAGAATACGCTTCCTTCTTCTTCTTGTCCTGGTGTAGGCCACTAATAACTATATAGTGGCCATGTAACGGCTGCTAAAGATTCTTCTCAATTAGCTTCATCTGGGCTCCCGTTGGCCACCATACAAATTCTTTTTATTTTTGAACGAAACTGTTTAGATGTCGAATGGATTAATATTTTGTTTTAATCTACATTTCAGCAATCCAAGCCCTTAGGTAATCTCATAGAGAAATACGATCAAGGTCTTGTTAGTTCAATGAAAGCAAATGTACCTCTGATATTCTAATGGTGAAAATTGCATCATTACAGCTTTTTTTGTCCCCTTTGTTTTGGGTTCATTTCGATTGGACTATTCTTAATGTAATAACATACAATTATCGTATAATTTGAATCAATATGTTCTTATTTATATATTTTTTTAGAAATTGGTTACAACTTCAATTTATCTATTGTTTAGTTGGTGGTTTATAGTTTCAACTTTTGTCAACAAAAGTTCTTAATATTTTTGTGTGTTTTTTTAGGTTAATTGGTAAAGCATTTGAATAGTAAGGAGGATGGTAGTTCAAATCTCAACTATAACATTTTATGTAGTCAAAACAACAACATGCCTATTCAAATTGCGTAAATAATTGAGATTAGATGTATGATTTGTGTAAAATACCCCCAAACTTATAAATTTTAAAATTCAAAGGATGGACCCACTTATTTCACATTAATTTAATCATTGTATTCCAATGTAAAAACATTTCACTTGCCACCATGGAGTTGTATGTAATGACTAATCCTAATTGATTTCAACATCTAACATTTAGAGTGAGTTAAACAATGCTCATCCATTGCACACATCAAAAATTGTTGAACTATTTTAATGTGATTATAGGATCATAAATTACCTATGCAATATCTATCTTATGTTTGTGTATCTAGTTTTGTGTGCATCTCCTAAGGTATGTTTAATAGCCCATTTACCACTCTCAAAGAATTTTCTCAAATAAAATGTTAAATTCTCCATTAAATTGAGCCTTATTTGATACCTAAAATTTGTCCCATAATTTTTAGTTTGAAATTTGAAAAAAAAATGTGCACAAATACTAGTGTTTCAACACATGTCAAGATCTAATACTAGATTATGGGTTTAATTTAAACTTGTGAAATTTTAACTATAGATATTCACCTAAACCTAAATCCATCCTAAAAGAATTTAACGATGAATTAACCTTAAAATATAAAACATGTAATAGTTCTTATCGAGAACTTAAAAAATTCATAGTATTTAATTTTCTCGTTAATATCTATTTCATGTTAGAAGATCTTATCCATTTGGTATTTATAATTTCAACTTTGGCCAAAATAATATCATGTCTATAATTTCAACTTTGGTCATTTTCTAAAGTTATTTTGTTTATTATCTATATTTTCCTATTTAGACATCCTTTGGCATGCTACTCTTGTAATATTGATTTCCTCTATATGTCTTTTGTTTTAATAATATAGTCCTATATAGCTGGTTTTAGCCTTTTTATTGAAAAAAAATATCTTAAATCTAGAGTGAGTTAGAGAATGTTAATTTTTTGCACAAATCAAATAGTCAAGATTTCTTTACATGACTCTAGGGTCATAAATTACGTATACAATATTCACCTTATGTTTTTGCATCTACTTTTATCTATATCCCCTAAGGTGTCTTCAAGGACCTATTTACCACTTTGTAAGTATTTTTCCAAATAATAAACTAAAATATCACTAGAATTGAGCCTTATTTGATCCATAAATCTGATCCCATAAGCTATAAGATTAAAAAAGGATAGTTGTATGTTAAAGCTAAAGTGTCTTGGATACATGTCAAGAGCTATTGCTAGCATTTAAGTTTAAATTTGTGATATTTCAAGTATTAAGCTCAATCTAACCTTAAATCCATCCTAAAAAGTTTCTAATAGTAAAAATTAATATTAAAGTACAAGTAAATACATAATTTCATAAATTTAGAGTCGAAAAATTCACAACACTCAATTTTCCAATTGTTATCATAAATAATTAGTTAGTTTGAGTAGATACAAAGAGTTATGTGGTACAAGAAAATATGTGTTTTAATTAGAACTATTCTCATGTAAAACTTAATCATAAATAAGATATACAAAAGAATTATGTTGTAACTCCTATAAGTGCATGTGCCTCATTCATAATGTTTTTTTGTTGACATCAATACTTTTTGACTATTTTTTGGGAAATGTATAATGTTATGATTTTATGATCAAATTTCTAGTTATATTTTAGCTCAATTATTTTCACTATCTATATTTATTGATTAGAGATTCTATTATCTAGTTTAACATTGTGATTATTATGGCCTTTGATTTCTACATATGTGTGTTGTGTCTTTGATTATTATTGAAAATTTTTATTATTCTTTCCATTCGTGTTCATGATAATAATATATTTTTAATTATTAACTTAAAATGTTGTAGGAACTTATTTAATGATAAAATAAATTAGTAGAAGAAATAAAGTTAGTTTGAATTTATATATGAATGTTATTTTTCATCCACTTTTGGGTTTATTTTGAGAAGAGGGTTTTGATATATTGAAAAATGACATAATTTTATTGTAAATTTGATTTTTTTACTATATCACTTATTCATTTTCTATATTATTCTACACTTATAATTTACTCCATTCACATAGTTGTTTGTTACAATATGTTTGGTCTAACTATATATTTTCTACACCCTTTACATGTACATACTTCCATACACCCATTAACTAGAATACTATCATGACTTTTATGTTTGAGGTCATTTCCTCACTAACAAATTTTGTTGGCACCCATTTTAACATGGCATATTTCTTACCCATTATAGAGATTTAATGAATCTTTATAGAAAATTAGAAATAATCCTACATAAGAATACAATCATTTTACCTCTACCTACCTATATCATGTCCTTATGTCCTCCTTACACTAGAGTAAATTATTCATATTTTGTGTTAGGTCAGAGAAAGATTTTTAATATTCTCCTAAGTCTTGTGTGCATATATCAATGTTCTTGAATTTTCTTGGAAGAAATTATTTAATAATGATAGAACTACAAGTGCTCAATGTTGCATGAGTCAACATGACAATTTGATGATGATTTGACAATCAAAATAACAACCATCAAAGACATAAAAAGAACTCTTGATATTTTTACACTTTAAGACACACACTCCAACCATTCTAGCCTCTTGACCATATTGCCCAACCTTAAAATTGAGTTGCAAGTCTTTGCACATATTCAAAAACCTTTTATAGATCCTTAAAAGGGGGGCTGGCTAAGAGGCCTTAGGGTTACCTAAGAAACCACCCCTTGATTTTGAGGGTCACTTAGACAACCAAAACTAGGAAAAGGGGTAATGTTATTCTTGAAAAGCATGCCCTATAATATTTTGGCATGCATGGTTCCTTGCAGCTCTAAACAATTAAAATATTTTTTCTTCTAATTGATATTTCTCTCTTAGCTAACTAAACCATCACACTAACTATTTCTCTTAGACTGCCTATATGCCTTAAACCTTCAGATTCCTTTTGGTGTTCGCTGGTTGATAGGTTCAGTAAGAGGTTGGCAAGATGGAAAGGAGCCCTTCTGAGCCAAGTTGGAAAAATTCAGCTCCTCAAAGCTTCTCTTCAAAATCTCCTTGTTTATGCTTTAAGCCTTTTCAAAATTCTTGTTAACTATGTTGAGGCCATTGAAAAGATCCAGAAAAGATTCCTTTGGTCTGGTGTGGAGGAGAGAAAGAGGATGCCTCTTATAGGAATGGATTTGGTTTGCAAACCAAAAACCTTGGGGGGATTAGGTCTTAGAAAAATTAGAATGATTAATAAGACTCTTCTTGCTAAACAAATATGGAGATCCTTCTCATCTGTTGGAGAATGGAAAGATATTTTAAGAAGTAAATATATGACCAATTGTGTGTCCCTCAAAGCTTTGTTGGATTCTCCTATTCTGCCCCGTGGTTCAGCTTGCTGGAATGACATGATTGCTGGTAGAAAGATTTTGGAATCAGGGGTTGGATGGCACATTAGAAGCAGAAATCTAGCTAGGTTCTGGGAGGATTGATGGCTCTTTAAGGATCCCCTAATCAAAATTGAAAGATTCAATAGATGGACTGAATTTTGCAAAGCAGCTTTTAGAGAGTATGTTAAAGATTATTGGAGTGAAGGAGATTGGGTGGATTTGTGTGTGGTTAGTTAGGAGTTGGCTTAGATTCAATCTTCCTTAAGGGATGTCAGATTGGGACAAAATTAGTTGGATGATCATCTTGTCTAGACGGACAACCCTTCGGGTAACTACTCTATTTCTTTGATTGTTTATCTATTGTCCCTTTCTCAAGCCCCCATCCTTTCTGGTCTAAAGCATGGATAAAACACTTGACTCCTAAAGTCAACATTTTCTTTTGGATTCTGCTTCAAAATAAGGTGCTAATGGTGGATAATCTTTGCAAATAGGGATTACAAATCCCCAATAGATGTTACCTTTGCAAGAGTGAGGCGGAGTTAGAAAACCATTTGTTTCTCCACTATCCATTTGTTGCTACAATCTCAGGAATTTTTTTAGCCCTCTAGAATATCTCTTGGGTGTTCCCCTATCCATTGAAGATTTCTTTTCATAATGGAAAGTTCCATTTCAAAATACTTTCATTCGAAGGTTATGGGCTTTTATTTTCCCTTTTGTTGTTTGGGGAGTGTGGAAAGAACATAATAACAAACTTTTCAGGTATAAGGAGATGTCAGAGACTAATGTTTTTGAAAAAAAAAAAAAGGCTCATAAAGGAAAACTTCAATGTTATTCCCCAAAAAGCTCTTAATCTTAAAGTTGTGGTGTGCACTCCCTATGATCTAATGATAGCCAAGGATTGGAATATCAAAATGGATGTTTCTAAGGCATCCAAGCTAGCTAAGAAAAGTAGGGAGGGTGTGCACTAGACCTTTCCTCCAAATGGCTAGACTAAAGACAACTTTGATGGTGCTGCGAAGGGCAATCTGGGGATGGCTAGAAGTGGAGGTGTGTTAAGGGACTCAAATGGTAACTTTATGGCGGTTGTGGCCATTTCCATAGGTCATCAAACCAACCATGTGGCGAAGGCAATAGGTGCTTTTCAAGTTTTAAATTTAGCACATAATCTAAATATAAAATATTTATGGCTTGAAGGGGACTCCAAAAATATCATTGACTGTCTCCTAGGTAGGACCCCTCCCTCTTGGTCTGTTAAGAATTGGATTGAAGAAGCAAAATATATCTTAGACAAGTTCGATAAAGTTAAAATCTCCCATGTCTATAGGGAAGCTAACAGTGTGGCAGATTACTTTGCAAATGAGGGGGTTAAAAGGGGAGGTTTGAACACGTGGCAGAATTTCAGGGACTTGGGAGCTGAAGTCGGGGCCTTATTAGATTATGATGTTACGCATGGGAAAGAGGAAAATATCTTTAATGATGATAGGAAAAAGGGATAAGTACATCAAAATCAAGAGATTTGATGGGGCCGTGTCAAATAACTTAGCTGGTAAGAAAAAGTGACATGCTTTGTGGGTTCATTGGAATGGTTGCATAAATTTGCAATAGGTTTTCAACACTGGTAGAGATTGTAGTGAGGTGCATGTGAATATGGGGGGGATAGGAAAATAATTGATCCAAATAGCTACGAAATGCACACGAGGAATGCTAAGGTCTGGAAATAGGTTGAGTGAGGTGGTTTGGTTCCATTCTTGGAAAAACTTCATGGGCCTGATCCTATGGCTACTGACTACTTTGAGAAGAACTAGAATAATGCAGAAATAATCCTCTTTGGGAGAAATATGAAACTAGATGAGCAAATCATAGGAGAGGTGACTAGAATGTCTACAGAGGGCATGAAGTTTTATCATGATAGAAGGTTTTTAGATGAGGCGGTAATCAGATCCCCTAAGAAAGAAAAGGAGAAAATGAAACTAGTCAAAGTTTCCAACAACTATTTTGAAATCGACACCAACGAATTGCTTTGGGGAAAGGTGCTTCATGTTATAATGGAGTATATTAACTTGGACAGGAGATTCACTAGAGTTTATGGTCATCATTTTGCTCTCCTTAACCACTTCCGCCATAAGGTATGGATTTCTCTACCTCATTATTATTTTTTTTGTTGAGCAATAGCCTTGAGGACCACAAGAGAAATCCCAGGAGATACCCTATTCTTCATCCTAGTCTTATTAGGTTAATCTATGAACATTTTCAAAGCATGTTGGCTTTATCCAAACTAGTTTCCTCCATGGTGTTTGAGGACTATGATACGAATAGTGGTGGTTCGGAGAATCATTCTAAGCCTAACCCAAAGAGAATTGTTGAAGCCCATCCGTCCCCTGTCCTGTCTGGTAAGAAAACCTAACTTTGTAAACACCAGCTCATGAAAGCTAACCCTAAGATTTACCCCAGCTACCTGGTTCCTTTAAAGAATCCTGCTCTCATGGGTTCCCCTACCAATAAGTTGGTTTCCTACTCTGCGGACTCTCTAGAGGACAAAACTAAGAACCCTGAAGCTAGTAGAAACTCTGTCTCTACCCCTCCTGCCTTTTTCAGAGATGATGGTACCATATTTCCCAGCTGCCCTAACCCAGATGATTTTAACCTCATTTTAGACTGGGATCAGTCTAGAGATATCCTTGCCTCTACTAGAAGTGGCATTGGTGATATTTTTAGGGTTATAAAATGGGCATATCAAGAAATTAATGATATTAATCTCAGAAATAGGGTTCTAAATAGCAAGTTTGGGGAACTAGAATTGAAGTTGTCTACTCTGAGCAATGAAGAAGGAAAACAAAAAAAGAACAATACTGGAAGGGGAGATGATGACATTGAGGACAAGTATACGACTTTGGAAGCTGAAATTGTTAAAATAAAAAACAATATAAAAATTGTTGTGGAAAAAAATCATAGAATGGCAAGGCACAATGCCATTATCATCAATGCAATGTTTGAAAAGTTGGAAAAGTAGCAACAGGGCTCGCTGGTTGTTGATCTAGAAGAGGACAAGGATAAAAGAAAGAATGAGGACCAAGGAATATCGAAGAGGACCTGTGCCAACCTTAAGAGGAAAGCACCTCCTACTACCTAGATGGTCCAGATCTTAAAAAGGGGGGTTCAGGAAATGAACGACATGGAAGATGAGACAGCGAAAATTTTAAAGTCCCAAGTTTAGTTGTTTTTGGCATTTTGTTTGGTCTTTTTGGGTCTTTTCTGTGGCCCTTTCTGGCCTTTTTTTGGTGGTTGTGGCTTTGTCATTTTGTTGTCCTCTCTACAGCCTCTCTGTTTATGGGGTTTTTGATGATCTTTTCTTTTGTTTGTAAACTTTGTGGTTTCAGGTCCCTGTAAAACCCCTTTTTCCTCTTTCAAAAACTATTTCTCTTCTTCCAATCAATCTATATTTTTCTCACAATTATTCTCCAATGATATCTCAATCATTTGTTTTTTCTCTCCTAAGTATAATTTAATGATCTTCCAATAATCTATAGAGTTCTCTCTCATTTATCCCTACCTATAATGTTGATTTCTAAGATACAAACACCCCCTACTCTCATGTTAACAGAGGTTTATTTTTATATTTGCATTCTTTCCTTCATCTTTCCTATCAAGATGAATGATCTATAAAATACCGAAAGGAAAAATGGATGAAGATACTCAACCCCATGTCACAACAATCCATGTCAATGTGATGAAATTCAAATGGTACGAAACCTACAAACCTTATATCTACATTTGTCTTATGGATCAACATGCTCAAGGCTAAATGTTTCAAACAATCTCATCAAGAGAAAAGAAAAGAAAGGTTTGAATTGTGAACTAAATCTTTTACTATTATTGTCAAATAAAAATAGAAGAAAACTGTAACTTATATTCCAAAATGCTAACAATGAGGATTTTGCATCTCCTTAGCAACAAGTATATAACATGCAACTTAGTGTAGTTCACATAGTAAAAAATTACATGATTTCACTGGGGCAGTAATTGATAAATATGCAACGAGCATATCTAGTCATAATTGGATACAAAAAAACTTTCACATAGAAAATAAGCCTGGTTTATAGATCCTCTTGAAAATTTTCTATTGACTTATGTTAATTGTAGAATATATTTTAATGTATTTGTGTATAAAGTAAGAGTATATTAGCATGGTTAATTGATTAACCTATTGAAAACTACAATGATCTCATTATTTTTTTGGTGCAGTTGCCGGGATGTGGATATTAACAGTTTCTGGAATTACTTGAGTGTTGGAATGGCTGGTATATAAATTGAAACAAAATATTAATCCATTAAACTTCTCATAGTTTGCGTATATTGCAGTAGAACAGTTTCGTTCAAAAATAAAAAGAATTTCTATGGCGGCCTACGAAGTTAATTGAGAGTAATCTTCAGCAGCCTTTACATGACGAATATATAGTTATTAGTTGCCTACACCAGGACTTGGAGAAGAAGGAAGTTTATTTTTCAATATGCTTTCTGATCTCCAACCGATCTTAACACCGCCATCGTTGATATGTGCGTTGCATGATCCAGGGCTTGGCCCAGATGGAAGTTTATTCTTCAATATGCTTTTTGATCTCCAAGCACTCTTAACGCCACCATCGTTGATATGTGCATTGCCTGATCCAGGGCTTGGCCCAGATGGAAGCGTATTCTGCAATGTTGTATTTCTCTTAAGAGGAAATCTGATTTGCTTCGAATCGGATAAGGTCTTTGCAGGCTCTGTATTCATCTCTAAGCCCGAGTGCTTCTCTTTCACAATGCTGATTTGAGCTGAAGGTTTATACTGCACGAATTTGCTCTTCAGAATTCTCCTTCCTTCTGCACTTTCAACATTAAATGCTATTGTGATGGAGATCAAGAGAATCAAGGCCGTCTTCGTCATCCAACAACTTGAGCTGCTCTCCATTGCGATTCTGCTCAAACAATCGGTGTTTTGCTTTAAGCAGTCTAATGACTAAATATTTGAGAAAATGAAAGTGGAGAAGAGAGAAAGAGATGATAATCGGTACTCTGGCTTAAAGAAAACAATAGGGAGCAATGTATATAAAGGCAAACAACGTATTGAGTTGGTATGCCAAGGTTAGAGAGTGCAAGCAACCAAACAGAAAAGTCATACCCGAGAGACTGTGGTAACTGCACGTGGTCAAATATGAGAGGTGTTGAAGTCGCAGAAGACCGTACCATCCGACGACCTTGGAAATTGCGTGCTTTTAGTTTTCAGCAGTATCACATAAAATCCAGTCTTCCTCGTCTGCCTCCTCGTTCACTGTTTGACTACAACTGTATTTGTACAACGTGAACTGAAATCTAGTCTAACTCGTGTATAGAATGTTTTTCTCATTGTCTTTCTTCCTCATTTATTAAATCATAATAGTAATAACTAGGTATGAAGTCCATTAGTGACATGACTTTAAATGTGTAATTTTTAACTTTGAAATGTTATTATTTTCTTAATTGTAATATCATTTAAAAAGGAAAAATTTAGGCATCTAAATATAATCATATTCTAACATCACTTTATTCATCTCACATTTATCCCCTTCCAAAATTAATTAAATAGAATCAATTATTAATTAACCATTCCAACCATCTTTCCAAAATTAATTAAATATATTATAACCATCTATGTGATTTTCAATTGAATATGTCACAACCAATGCATCCTTAGATCATAAGACCATGTTACACTTGTTTGCATGTGGGATATATAGTGATTTTATATCCCAAAAATGTAATGGTATTCAGTGAGAAGGATGGTGTAGTGTCTAAGAAATCAATAAGTATTACATTTGGATTGTATCATATCCTTCTAGCATTAAACAAAAGACAATGGGGATAAAGAGTTACACTAAGTGAGGGCCTAGGGAATAATCCTTGTAAGTTATTAGTAGGATTATGTTTATTACTGGAGGTAGGCTTAATACCCACAATTGCATGTGACTCGTTGATATTTCATATTTATAATAATATCATACTATTTTTATAATATTTTGTATTATAGTTGAGACTTTTAATTGTTATTTTAAGATGAATATTTTATGAATTGATGCTTGAACCTATTTATATTTTAGCTTCATACTTTTCAATATATAGATTGATTGGTGATCATATTATATTCTTTACCATTGTGATTATTATGGTAACTTATTTTAATATCTACATATCTAGGTCATGTTAGTCATAGAAAATATTCATTTTGACGAAGTTAATTGATATTTTTTTCTAGTAGTTATTTTATGAGTATGGTATTATGAGATGATTTTAAATGTTATTTGTTTATTACTATATTTGGAGATCATGATTGACTTATATTAAGTTGATTTGGTAGTTACTAAATCACTAGATGTTGTGTATTCCTTTCTCTTATTCATTTATTTTTTATAAGTTGTGTAGATTTAAATATTATATTGTGTAGATGTACTATGTGTTTTCATTAAGTGTGTAAAATAATGTAGCCCAATGGTGATTAAATTTATGATGATGAACTTGAGTGAATATATTATCTTTTTATCCTCTATATCACTCAAATTTTATTTATGTAATGATTCTTATATGACATTTTGAGACACAATTAGAATTAGTTGATTTTTTACTCGAGTGTTTTGTTTCCGGTTGTAAAAATTGTTGTGTGTTTTAAGTAGGCTGTTTAATTATGAAAATACATTTAAACTTTACAATTCTAATAAAATATATGAAAATGATTTATGTCCTAGTGTCGAAAAGAAGTTTATTGAAGAATTTTAGTTTAATATAAAAAAAGTCTATTTTATATTGAAGTCAATTGTGCAACATTACAACTTATAAATTAACCATTCAATTAGATTTTTTTTTTTTTATAAATGTTAAGATACACAAAAAAAAATTAAAAGTAGAATATGAAGATCTTTACATGGAAGTTTTAGAAGGATGAAAAATGGCATAAAAGATCTTGAGAATGTGAGCATTAGCTCTCAATATCTATACTTTTTTGTTGGTATTATTATAACATCTTCTTAATACACTTTACAACCACTCTAATTATATATCACATTTTTTATAGTTAAAAGTTATAGCAATTTTATGTCTCATCCCTCGCAAAAGTGGTAAATAATTGTAAAACTTTGGCCATTAAAATCAGTATGCTTTAAGAATAGTCATCTCTACAACTATATATGATAAAGTATTTCTATCCTTTACCATATTTTTCACAAATACATATAGACATCCAATATGTAACTTGAATTACATTATAAGTTATATTATAATCAAATATTAAAAGAAAAAGGGAAAAAAAGAAAAGGACGATTACCTACCCGATACTCCAAATGCATGCTTGACTGTATTTATGAACTGAAATACAGTGGTACTAAACATGGTCAAATGTGCATTGATAGACAACAAGGAGGAGGAAGGTGAGGAAGGCTGGATTTTATGTGATCAACTCTTGACCGCTGGAAAGAAGATATGTTTACGTGACAGAATTTAAAAGCAGGCAATGAAGGTGAAATGACAACGATGGATTTATGGTAAACTGGTAATGAATTCTTCACAATTGAAAAGAAGTTTGGCCTGGCAAGTAATTTCCAATGACTTGCAAGTTTGAACACGTGCGCATTTTCAATGTCGAAACCTTAAATTTGAGCAATGAAATTTCAAAGAGTTGGTCATATTCATATTTGGCAGGCTGCGCATTACAACCTTTCTCATACATTATTTCTCTTTATATTTCATTGCTTCAACCCAAACTTATCACCTCTTTCTCTTGTGCCAATTCATTCTCGTAATCATTTAGTCCTAATACTGCTGAGAGAAAAACACTCTTCTTTTTAGCGACCACGCAGAATTGCAATGGAGAGCAGTTCAAGCTGTTCGACAATGAAGATGGCGCTGATTCTGCTGATTTCCATCACAATAGCATTTAATGCTGAATGTGCAGATGGAAGGAAACTTCTGAACGCAAAATCCAGGCAGGATAAATTTTCAGCTCAACTCACTGTCGTGAAAGAGGAGCACTCGGGCTTAGAGCTGAATGTACAGCCTGCCCAGATCTTATCCGATTCGAAGCAAATCAGATTTCCTCTCAAGAGGTATACATCGTTGCAGAATAAGCTTCCAGCTGGGCCAAGCCCTGGATCAGACAATGCACATATCAACGATGGTGGTGTTAAGAGCGCTTGGAGATCAAAAAGCATATTGAAGAATAAGCTTCCATCTGGGCCAAGCCCTGGATCAGGCAATGCCCATATCAACGATGGTGGTGTTAAGAGCGGTTGGAGATCAGAAAGCATATTGAAGAATAAACTTCCTTCTTCTCCAAGTCCTGGTGTAGGCAACTAATAACTATATAATGCCTTTGTAAAGGCTGGTGAAGATTACTCTCAATTAACTTCCTATGGGTTCCCGTTGGCCACCATACAAATTCTTTTTATTTTTGAACAAAACTGTTTAGATGTCAAATGGATCAATATTTTGTTTTAATCTACATTTCAGCAATCCAAGCCATTAAGTAATCTTATAGAGAAATATTGAGCCATTAAGTAATCTCATAGAGAAATATGGGATAAACGATCAAGGTCTTGCTAGTTCAAAGAAATGAAATGTACCTATAATATTGTAATGGTGAATATTGCATGCATTACAGCAGCTGTTTTTTTTTTTTTTTTTTCCGTTTGTTTTGAAGAGTTATCACATAATTTGAATCAATATGTTCTTATATATTTAGGAATTGGTTACAATCTCCAATTTATCTATTGTTTAAATAGTGGTTATAATTTCAACTTTTCTCATCAAAAGTTCTTAATTTTTTTGTGTGTTTTCTTAGATCAGTGGTAAACCATTTGAATAGTAGGGAAGATGATAGTAGTTCAAATTTCAACCATAAGATTTTATGTAGTCAAAATGATAACATGCTTGTTCAAATCCATAATTTGTGTAAATAATTGAGGTTAGAAATATGATGTGTAAAAGACCTCAAAACTTATAAATTTCAAAAAGTGTTGAAGTATTTTAATGATTATATGATCACAAATTACCTATGCAATATCCACCTTATGGTTTTTATATTTAGTTTGGTGTGCATCCCCTAAGGTGTGTTCAAGAGCCCATTTACCACTATGAAAGAAATTGGCTACCCACATACAATCAAATGTAGAAAATTCCAAGTGTTCCATCCAAATTAAAGAAATAATAATCCACACCAATCATGTGTATCAATCTAGCATGCCATCTAAACAAATATATTGGTTTTCTTCCAAACCTTGTTAGATCTTGATTAATTCTAATAAAACCAACTTCATCAAGATATATTATCCACAGTCCTTGTGTTTTTATTAGGATATATAATTCCCACATCGAGATCTTTATCATCATCATCATCCTAATCAATCAGTCACCAATCTTTAGCATTAGAAGGGGGAAACCTTAATTTTTTTTTTTTATCATTTGTGCATGCTTAATTTTTTTGTGTTACCATTTTTTTCATCTATAATTATGGTTCTTGCAACATACTACCACAATGAAAACACTATCTTATATGACATATTATTTTTTTTAAACTTTTATTTTGCTTCATCCCTTTACACACAAGACACACCATTACCTTTGTCTTTATACCATGGTGTATAACATCAAGATCTAGATTAAAAAATAAGTTTTTCAACTAAATAGCAGGACTATCCTTGCCCCATCCATTTTGATCTCACTCCCATACATATTTTAACCAATAGATTCTCATCCTCATCTATTCATTTTTCACCTACTTCTATCTCTTATCCACCAATTACTTCTTCCATAATTAACACCTCCTTCTACCCAAATATCTCTTTTCCATTCATCACTCAACATCTTTCCTAGTATTTTTTCATCCTTTTCAAGAGCACGCCCTTCTTCAAACTCACTTATGATTTTGAGGGGTAATATCTACATTAATGTTTATCACTTCCCTCATTTCGTAACTAGGGTATGAATTCCATTAGTGACATGACTTCTAAATATGTAATTTTTCACTTTCTTTGAAATTTTATTGCTTCTCTTAGTTCCAACAACATCTCAAAGAGGAAAAAATGTAGACACCTAAATATAATCATATTCTAGCATCACCTTACCCATCCCACATATACCCCCTTCAAAAATTAATTAAATAGAACCAATTATTTAATTAACCATTCCAATCATCTTCCCTAAATTAATTAAATAAATTATAGCCATCTATGCCATTTTTAGTTGAGTATGTCACAACCAATGCATCCTTCTATCATAGGACCATGTTACACTTGTTTATATGTGGGATATATAGTGATTTTATATCCCAAAAAAATGTAATGGTATTGAGCGAGAAGTATGGTGTAGTGTCTAAGAAATCAAGTATGACATTTGGATGCATTAAAGGAAAGACAATGTGGATAAAGACTTACACTAAGTGAGGGCCTAGTGAGTAAGCCTTACAAGTTATTATTTATTAGTAGGATTATGTTTCTTAAGGTGTCGTGTATTTATCTCCTTTTATCCTTCTAGAAGTAAGCTTAATTCTAGTTCGGGTAGGTTTAATGCCCACAATTGCATATGACTTGTTGATATTTCATATTTATAATACATACTATTTTTTATAATATTTTGTATTATAATTTAGGCTTTTAATTGTCATTTTTAGATGAATATTTTATGAATTGATGCTTGAACCTATATTTATATTTTAGCTTCACAATTTTTACTATGTATAGATTGATTGGTGATCATATTATCTTCTTTACCATTGTGATTATTATGGTAATTTATTTTAATAATTATTTTATCTAGGTCATGCTATCCATAGAATATATTCATTTTGATAAAGTTACTTGATATTTTTTCTATTAGTTAATTGATGAGTTTAGTATTATGAGATGATTTTAAGTATTATTTGATTACTATTATATTTGAGCTCATGCTTGGTTTATATTAAGTTGATTTGGTAGTTACTAAATCACTAGATGATGTGCATTCCTTTCTTTTTTTCATTTATTTTTTATAAGTGGTATAGATTTAAATATTATATTGTGTAGATGTACTATGTGTTTTCATTAAGTGTGTAGAATAATGTAGCCCAGTGGTGATTAAATTTATGATGATGAACTTGAGTGAATATATCATCTTTTTTTCCTCTATAATACCAAACTTTTATTTATGCAATGATTCTTATACGACCGTATGAGACTCGATTAGAATTGGTTGAATTTTTACTTGGGAATCTTGTTTCAGTTTGTAAAAAATATTTTGTGTTTTAATTAGGATGTTTAAATATGAAACTATATTTAAACATTATCAATCTAATAAATTATAGGAAAATGATTTATGTCCTAGTGTTAAAATTATTTTTATTAAAGATTTTTTTTTAATAAAAAATGACTAATTTATATTGAAGTCAATTGTGCAACATTACAACTTATAAATTAAACATTCAATTAAATTTTTATTATTTTTATAAATGTAAACATTCAATTAGATTTTTATTATTTTTATAAATGTTAAGACACGGAAAAAGAAATATTGTAAATTAAAATATGAAGATCTTTACATGGAAGTTTTGGAAAGGATAAAAAAATGGTGTAAAAGATGTTAAGAATATGAACATTTAGCTCTCGATATCTATACTTCTTTGTTTGTATTATTATAACAACTTCTTAATACACTTTATAACCACTCTAATTAAATATCACATTTTTTATCGTTAAAAGTCATAGGAATTTTATGTCTCATCCCTGTCAAAAGTGGTAAATAGTTGTTCAAATTTTAACTTTGACCATTAAAATGAGTGTGTTTTAAGAATAGCCGTCTTTACAATTATATATGATAAAGTATTTTTATCCTTTACTATAATTTTCACAAATACAGATAATAATAAAGACATCCAATACATACCTGACTTGAACTAAATTATAATTTATATTATAATCAAATATTACAAAAAAGAAAAAGGGAAAACAAAAAAAAAAAGGAAAGAAAAAGAAGAAAGAAGAAAATAAAGAAAAATGACGATTATCTACCCAAGACTCTAAATGCATGTTTGACTATATTTATGAACTGAAATACAGTAGTACTAACTATGGTCAAATTTGCATTGATAGAAAACACAGAGGAGGAGGGTGAGGAAGACTGGATTTTATGTGATCAACTCTTGACCGCTGGAAAGAAGATATATTTACGTGACAGAAACTAAAAGCAAGCAATGAAGGGAAAATGAGAACGATGGATTTATGGTAAACTGGAAATGAATTCTTGACAACTGAAAAGAAGTCAGGCCTGGCAAGTAATTTCTAACGACTCGCATGTTTGAACACGTGCGCATTTTCAATGTTGAAACCTTAAATTTGAGCAATGAAATTTCAAAGAGTCGGTCATATTTATATTTGGCAGGCTGCATATTACAACCTTTGTCATACATTGTTTCTCTGTATATTTCATCGCTTCAACCCAAACTCTTGATTATCACCACTTTCTCTCTTGTGCGAATTCATTCTCTTAATCATTTAGCCCTAAAGCTGCTGGGAGAAAAACACTATTTTTTGTAGCGACCGCGCAGAATTGCAATGGAGAGCAGTTCAAGAAGTTCGACGATGAAGATGGTATTGATTCTGCTGATTTCCATCACAATAGCATTTAATGCTGAATGTGCAGATGGAAGGAAACTTCTCAACACAAAATCCGGGCAGGATAAATTTTTAGCTCAACTCAGTGTTGTTAAAGAGGAGAACTCGAGCTTAGAGCTGAATGTACAGCCTGCCCAGATCTTATCAGAGTTGAAGAGTATAGCGTTGCAGAATAAGCTTCCATCTAGTCCAAGCCCTAGATCAGGCAATGCACATATCAACGATGGTGGCGTTAAGAGCGCTTGGAGATCAAAAAGCATATTGAAGAATAAACTTCCATCTGGGCCAAGCCCTGGATCAGGCAACGCACATATCAACGATGGTGGTGTTAAGGTTGGTTGGAGATCAGAAAGCATATTGAAGAATAAGCTCCCTTCTTCTTCAAGTCATGGTGTAGGCCACTAATAAGTAAATAGTGGCCATGTAACGGCTGCTAAAGATTACTCTCAATTAGCTTCCTCTGGGCTCCCGTTGGCCACCATACAAATTCTTTTTTATTTTTGAACGAAACTGTTTAGATATCGAATGGATTAATATTTTTTTTTAATCTACATTTGAGCAATCCAAGCCCTTAAGTAATCTCATAGAGAAATACGATCAAGGTCTTGTTAGTTCAATGAAAGCAAGTGTCCCTTTAGTGAAAATTGTATGCATTAGGGGAGAGGGGCCCATAGTGGAGTGGGGTTCAATAGTGGGGATAGAAGTAGTCCTTAGTGGGCTCCATAGTGGAGCACCTTAATAACCAATTGCAAAACACTTTGTATCCATAAAATACACAAACTGAGAAATCATGTGATGCCACATCAATGCACCAATAAAACATGATTTAGTGCACCACTATCGGTCTCACATTTTTTTTGGTCCTTTTTTAATACCTCAACAAAAAGCATGTTGATGTGGTATCATATTTGATGATGTGACCCTAAAACAAAATATAGAAGCACACAAGCTGCCAAATAAACTACTATACAAAATTGGGAGTGATATGAAATTTTCACATAAGATTTTGAGGAATGCGAAGTTAGGGTGCTCCACTATGGGCCCCTCTCCCCTATAGCTTCTTCTTTTTCTTGTTTTGGGTTAATTTCAATTGGATTATTCTTTATGTAGTACAATTTTTATGAAGAGTTATCACATAATTTGAATCCATATTTTCTTATTTATATTTATTTTTAGGAATTGGTTGTAACAATCTTCAATTTATCTATTGTTTAATTGGTGGTTATAATTTAAACTCTTGTCATCAAAATTTCTTAATAATTTTGAGTGTTTTCTTAGGTCAATTGATAAACCATTTGAATAGTAAGGAAGAAGAGAGTAGTTCAAATCTCAACTATTGAATTTTATGTAGTCAAAAGAACAACATAACTACTCAAATCCATATTTGTGTAAACAATTGAAGTTAGAAGTATGATTTGTGTAAAAGACCGCAAACTTATAAATTTCAAATTTAGAGATTGGGCCCACTTATTTCCCCTCAATTTAATCATTTTATCCTAACATAAAGATGTTTCACTTGCAACCATGGAGTTGTATTTATTGACTAATCTTAATTTTTTTCAACATCTAGAATTTAGAGTGAATTGAACAATGCTCATCTATCACACACATCAAAAATTATTAAAGTATTTTGATGTTACTATAAATTACCTTTGTAGTATCCACATTATTTTTTTGTATCTAGCTTTGCGTACATCCCCTTGCGTATGTTCACGAGCCCATTTACAACTCTCAAAGAATTTTTCCAAATAATCTATTAAATCCCCTTTGGAAATGAGCCTTATTTGATACTTAAAATCTATCCCATAATTGTTAAGTTAAAGTTAGAAAAAATATGTGTGCACAAACACTAGTGTGTTCAACACATGTCAAGATCCCATGCTAGGTTGTGAGTTTAATTTAAAAATGCATTTTTAACTATAAATATTGACCTAAACCTGATTCCATCCTAAAAACAATTAGCAATAAAATTAACCTTAAAATATAAATAAAAAGTAATAGTTCTCTTTGAGAAATCAAAAATTCATAGCATTAAATTTTCCAATCACTATCTATTTCATGTTAGAAGAGATTACCCATTTGGTAGTTATAATTGCAATTTTGGTCAAAATACAATCAGGAAAAGGTTTTTTAAACTTATGTGTACATACTTAGATTAATTGGTAATGCATTTCACTAGTAAGAAGGAGAGGTCACCACTTCAAATTTTAACCATAAGATTTTGTGTAGTTAGCACAATAATATTCCAGTTCATCCCGAGTTAGGTCTATAATTTGTATGAATGACATTTTAGAAGTGTGATTTATTTGTATGAGACCCCAAAACTTGTAAGTCTCAAATTAAAATTTTATTCCCACTTATTTCTTCTCAACATAGTGATTGAATGGTAACATGTAGAATGGAATATTTCACTGTCCACATTACAGATATTTAATGTCTAACCTAATTCATTTTGACATCTTGAATCTAACATCTTAATAACAAACATTTAATAAAATAGCTCTACAATAGTCCTACATAAGAGTCAGATCTAGTAAGTATTAATGGGTAGACTTGGTCGAATATGATCTATCTAATTCTTATGATAAAAATTCCCCACCATTGATTGGAATAGAAAAATTAGCATCCTTCATTCTATGATCAACCCAAGCAATAATAGTACCCTAATCCAAAAAGATCCCAAAAAATTAGAAAGTATATCAATTAATCCAAAAAGTAGATGTCCTCTAAGAACAAAGACCATATTCATGTGGATCATTTTATTATAGGGGAAAATAATAAAGTATAATCTTCTCTTGAGTAGAAAAAAATTATGTGGAGTAACTATGAAAGATTTGAGCCAGACAACTTTGAGATGCACATAAGAAACACTAAAGCATGGAACAAAGTCAAAAGTAGGGGTTTACTCCCTTTTCTAGAAAAACTCCATGGATCTAATTAGGAAGCTACAGAGCATTTTGAGAGGAATTGGGAAAATGGGGAATTAACCCTTTTTGGTAGGAAAGTTCAACTCGACAAAAAACTTATAGCTAAAGTGACTGGCATGTCCACTGAAGGACACAAATTTTTTCAGGATAGGGTTTTCTCTAATGAAGTTGTGATCAGATTTCTGAAGAAAGATAAGGAAAGATTGAAACTGGTGAAAATTTCTAACAGTTACTTTGAGGTCAACACTATTAAAGCTCTCTAGAGAAAATTTCTTCACATCATCATGGAGTATATAACTCTGGATGGTCGTTTCACTAGGGCCTACGGCTATCATTTTTCCTTGCTCAACCATTTTCACTGTAAGGTCAAGGTTTTTCTTCCCCACTATCTTCTCTGTTCCTTAAGAAACAGTCTAGATGACCATAAGAAAAACCCAAAAGGATATCATATTTTGCATACTAGTTTGATTAGGTTAATTGTTGAACACTTTCAAAATATGTTGGCCCCTACTATTTTGGATGCTCCCCAGGAGTCCGAGGAGGATGATACTGAACCTAGTTGTTCTGGGGAATTTTCCCAATTTGAGCCCGGTGAGGATGGTCCTGAGTCTGCCCTCTTTTTAGATTGGCAAAAAAACTCAAATCCTTAATCCCTAGTCTGTTAAATCCTTCCCTGCTTCTAAGCCTGGAAGCTCTACTCCTAAAACCAAAGGTGCTGGAAAGAATCTACCTGTCAAAAATTGTGTCTCTTATTCTGAAGAATCTCCTAATTCTAAGGATTCTAGCGATAACAATAATTTGTCCTTTGCTATCCCGTTGTCAGATAGATATGTTAGGATTGGATCCCATGGAGCATCTGAGCCTACAAAAAATTGCTTCATTCTTGATAGGGAACCCTCTGCTAACTTCCTGGGCATAGATAGGAATAATGCAACGGACCATTTCAAAATGTCGAAATGGGTCTTTCATGAAATCAATGATCTAAAAATAAAAAATTGGGCCCTCCAAAGTAAATTGAAGAAATGAGAGATAAGGTTTTTGCGTTAAGCAAGAAGGATGAAGAGCGTAAAGATCACAGTGCCAGTAAAGAGATCCAGGACAATGTGGGCAAGGATAGAAGGATTGAAATAGATTTGGAAAAAATGAAAAATACTATGAAGATAATTGTTGAACAGAACAATAGGATGGCAAGACATAATGTCATCATTATCAATGCTATAATTGAAAAATTGGACAAAGCTCAATAGGGGTCCTTGGTGGTTGACTTGGAAGAGGTGAAAGATAAAAACCAGGAAGAGGACATTGGGATTTCAAAGAGAACCAGGGCTAATCTGAAAAGGAAGACACCCTGCATGTCGCAAATGATTCAAACATTCAAGAAGGGTGTTCAGGATATGCAGAACCTGGAGGCAGAGACTGAGTCTGTTCTGAAGACTCTGGATTAGTTGCTGCTGGTTTTTTGATTGACCTTCCTGGTCTTTTGTGGTTGGTTGCTGCCTTTTCTGGTATTTTCTTTTTTTGCAGCCTGTTTTCTTCGCTGGACTCTTTTTTCTTCTTTCTTTTGTTGTAAACTTGGTGGTTTCGGGTCCCTATAAAACCCATTTTTTCCTTTATCAAAAACTATCAAAGATTCTTGAAATACCAAATCAAGCATCCACCTTATTAAGATCAAAAAAATAAATACCACTTTATCAGTTCTTGAAGGAGAAAATAAAATTTAGGATAAAAAGTGGTGTTTTTAGAAAAAAATCTCTCAAGAGAAATTAATAAACCTCTCCTACAACTAGTGATTTTTTTAGTGGCTAATAGTTAAAATTTGTGAGTCCAAAATTGGGTAATAGTTCAAGCTATAATGTGACTTGAATCACCACATTAAAATTTGTTTTTATTATAGTCTTATTTAAATCGCCAAAGAAATTATTTTATTAAAAAATTTAACTAAAAAATTCACCACAATATTTGCTACATGATTAGATTAGATTCGCCTAAATTTAATAAATTATAGTAGAAATATATATTAATTTTCCAATAGTATATCATAATTATTAGTTGCTTTAGGACCATAAATTTCTAATCTTTATTTTCCACCATTGATTGGTAATATAATCTAATGGCCCTTATATTCCATGAGGTAAAATGTACCCACAATTTGTAATGCTTATGGGGCCCACAATTTTAGGTCTCATGAGCATTATAGATTGTGGGTATATTATACCTCGTAAAGTACAATGAGGGTCATTAAATCAATGATTTAAAAACAAAATTGAGCCCCATGAGAATTACAGATCGTGAGTAAATTTTACTTTGTGGAATACAATGAGGACCATTATATTATATATTAAAACAGTGATGGAAAGTAAATATTATAGTCTACCCCTTAAACCCATCAATATTTTCCACCCTCGTGCCCCTACTTTTCCATGAGAACTATTTTTAGATTGGATGGATTCACCTTCATAATTATTTTTCAAGATTCGCCAAATTATTTTACATAATCTTAGTGATGTAAAAACATCGCCAATAAAATTAATATTTTTTCAAAAAATTGGAAAGATTCGCCAATACAAATTAATATTTTCTCCTAAAAAACTGAAAGATTTTCTAGGATTTCATATCTTTTTTTTAGGGGGTTTTCTTAAAGTTATCACTGCCTACAACCCTTCAAAAAAACATGTAAGTATTTGTCATCCAAACCTACAAGTAGTCATTCCTAAAGGAATCATAAATTTATGAAGATATGAGCTTCCAAATAGAACTGTGGTAGGTAACATTTAGAAAATATCTCTTTACTCTACTCTTATTTCTAAGAAGATAATGGAAATATTGGGTAGATGTGAAGGAAATCACTTTCCTAGATTAAAAAATATATATTCTTTAATTTTTAAGAAAATATGACAAAGATATGGTCTTGAAAACTAGATCCTTTTAAAACAGAGTAGGCTTTCTTATCCATCAATGGTTCATTGACTTTAACCTTTTTTTGGTCCTATCAAATCCATTCCAAGTTGGGTTTATCTAGAAAATATCACAGAGGAATATAAAGACCCTCAATTCTAGAGTTAGTTGGAAATGCTATAGGTATTTGCTAGGTTGTTGACATGGAATATTCATAGTTATATTGAGTACGATAGACTCTACATTTTGATGGAAACTTCCAAGGATATTCACTCTTACATAAAATAAAAAATAGATGTAAGTCTCTCCTCTCAAGAAATCTCTTTCAAACAGTCATCCCACTTATACTCTAGTTATAATCTCTATAGCCATTTCAACTCCAACTACCATAAATACACCCTTACTCATGATTCTCCATTTCGTAGTGATCTCTAAGGAAAATTGATGTAGGTGGAGGGTGATCCCATAATAGTGGTTTACAATTTTTGGCCAAACTAGACACTGAAATTATTATTTTTAACTAAATCTTCACATTCGGGCACCTCTAGTGGCTAAACCGTGAGGAATTTGAAGATGGTACAAACTAGAGTCTCATCAAATTTTGTTTGTAGATTCTAAAAATATTTTTTTCAAAATTTTTGGAATCAAATTGCACTTTTTTTTCCATATCCCACGAATTTTTTTTTCAGAAAACAACATTTTTAAAAAGTGACGCACACCGTATAACGCATAACTTTTTTTCCATGAAGGATAAAATTCTAATTCTTTCAAATTTAGATTTTTAACTCTGATATCTAGTGCTTCCACTTGGTTTGATAGTTTTTTATTGAATATTTTTTCCTTAATCAAGTTTCAAAGTCAAACAAATTACAATTAGACGCATCGTGATAATATAACTTTTTGTATATGTCAAAAAAATTTTATTTTATTTTTTTTTGTTGGATCAAGGACTTCAATATCCGCGGTGCACTCATATTTTCAAATTTTTTGATAATCTTCTATTTTTTCCACATGTGAAGAACAAAGAAATTCATTTTCGATGAAAAACCCTATGTTTAATAAAACTTAAAAACAAATACATAACAAAACCAAAACATATTAAAATTATATTCATTGATATTTTGTTTTGAGGAATACCATAATCATTTGAAATAAATTTTAAATGAATTCATTTGATCCCCCAAAAGCTAAATCAAAAGTGATTTTTTATCAGCATTTTGATAGGTGTAAAGGAGACGCATTTATAGGTATGGTTTAAAACTAGCGAGGTTCTATCCAAGTGGGTTTGATCTAAGGTGATTTGATCAAACCATCTTTAATTGGAATCCTTAAAATGGAACTTTTTAAGGCTTAAATCATTATATTTTCTAAAAATATGTGATTTCAACTAAAATCCATTCCTCTCAGGAATTGTAAACCACTATTGTGACATCACCCTGGATTAGGAAGTTCGGGACTCTCCCTGAACTTTCTAAAAAACATCATTTGAAACATTTTTTGGAGGCTAAATTTATGTGGAAACAACCAAATCATCTATCTCAAGGGTAAACTACTTTTCTGAATGATGTTGATTCTTGTAAATCCCAACTCTTTTCTTTTCCACAACTTTAGCTAGCTTATGAGGGTCCAAAAATGGGTTCAATAAGTGACTCAAAGTTGAATACCAAGGGAATTGTGTAATACCCCTCATGTTGTTGTTTGGACTTATTATTTTTCTATGGTTTTGTTTGATACTTTGAGACTTTGATAGTTATTGTTTATTGGTAGGATTGGTGGATTGCATAGTTTAGACTGCTTGATGATTATGCTACTTTATTTGATGACATGGATATTATGATATGACATTATGGTTACATTTGGTTTGGTGATGTTTAATTTGATTTTAGTAGTACATTGTGATGCAGTGGATTAATAATCATTTTATGATGATATGATGTGATCAGTTTATTTTAGCAATGTTACTTTTATACTTGATGTTGTAATTGTAATTATAGCTTTGGTGAGCAGAGAATGTAGCAAGACTCGTTTGTGAGTGCCCTACTATGTTGTGATTCCTTCTCACGATGTGATGTATTGATTATATATATACATTTTGTACACACCTTGTTTGTATGCAAGAATTGCAGGATCAAAGTCTTGATTCCACCTACTTCGACAGGATAGGGCGAGCATCAAATTAACCCAATAGGCATGAAGTTGAAACAGAGATGACAAGGAAGTCACCCCGTCCCAAGGTTGTCAACCTGTTTTATGTTTAGCGGTATTGTGCGTCTTTGACCTTTGTCATTTTTTGCATTTTATAATAGTTGTTTTGTGTGAGTGTACTTTTGATATTTATTTTACGATGGTGTGTAGTATGATGTAATTTAAATAATTAAATGATTATTATAAATTTTAATAATAGTTATTGGAATATTTTATATTAAAATATAAAAAGTTTTAAATTAAAAGCCATGTAATTTATTAAAGATAAATAAATGGAAAGGTGTAAATTAAATTATTTAAAATTGGCATTTTGATAATATAATAAAAATAGCATGTTGAGGATAATTAATGGAATAAAATAATTAAATAAGTTAAAATTGTGTGAATTGCAAGTACAATTTGCAAAATCAAAATTAAAACAAAAAAAAATGTTGTTAAATAGAAGAAAAGAAAGAAAAGAAGAAAAGGACCAATGAATGTCGAGATTTCGGCTAAAAAGTTGGTGATGAAATAGAAAAAAAAATTAATTCTGATTTATGGAGTTTTCAAAAAAGAAGAAGATATCTTTTTATTTAATAGCAAAATTGTGAGGTTTTCATTCATGAGAAGATTGACAGAAGTTTCAAAAAAAATTATAGAGTTCTGGAAATTGGATCCTCTCTTTTTTCTCTATAGAATTTATTTATTTTTCATTGTTTTGGAAGAAAGGCTTTTCTGGATTAAAGTTTTAGATTAGAGAATTTATCAAGGAAATCTGGTGGAGAAGTTTTGAAGGAAGATAGGGGAGATCTTCAAAAAGATTGTTGGAAATCAAGAAAAGCTTCATCAATTCTTCAACAAACATAGGACTCCAAGTTCCATTCTTTCCTTTTGTTTTCTCTGAATCGGTAAAAATAAATAATGTTATTCTGTAAAAGAAAAGAAATTTTATGTAGTTGTAGAAATCTTCGGGGTAGCAACAAATGAAAGAAATTTACTTGGGTTCTGAAAATGTCCAATTATTCTATGATTTGTTATGGAAAAACTATATCCCCTCTGAAATAAATGTTTTTTTTTTAATATATATATGCTTTGAATATACTGCTGAAAAGAATATGTATTGTTTGACATACATATATATATATATATAGTTTATATATATATAAATATATAAATATATATATGTATTTATTTATTTTTTTCATTTCAAAATTGGGTTTTGGCCACTGCGTTTAAATCCTTGGGCCGAATTATTAAAAAATTGACATGTGATTATGTTTTTTTGTAAAAAAAAAATTAATAAAAAACATTATTCTTTTGGGTTGAATGGACGGAACGACGTTGGCCATACCCTCCCCCTCTTCCCAGTGGGCCATGCTAGGCTGCCCACAACAGTCCTATGGACTGCTGCATACAATAGTCGTAGGGATTGCTATGCGCAGTCCACGTACTAGGCTATGTGGGTTTTAATTTAGTTCTTTTTCTTATATTATATAAATATATATATATTTATATCTATATTAATATATATATATATATATTTATATATATTTATATATATATATATATTTATATTAAAATATGTTAATATAAATATAAATATATTTATATTAAATTATGGTTTCATTTTCTATATTAAAAAAATAGAAGAAAATAAATAAAATGTTTCTTTTTACATATTTGTTTTTTTTAATATATCTATATGTATATATATACACATTGAGTTCTCTTATGACTATGAAATTAGGAATATGATTGAAATTTATTCATGGAAATTAGTCGAATGGTATTCATAATAGAATTATTATCAAAATCTTATCTTCAAAATTATTTCATTGAATTGGGAAATAAATCTTATTGGATAATTGCGAATGAAATAAATCAAATTGTGGATATTGTTATATTACTTGCATTATAGAATCTTGTTAGATTGAGTTGGTTATTTTTCCTTATCGTATGCTATTGTTTTGACTTGTTCGATGTGGGAACCCAGTTGATTTTATGAACCCGTCTATGGATGTTGTGAACCTTAGGCTTCCAAAGGCTTGATTTTATTGTAGGTCAATATTCCTCGTTTTATGTACTCTTGATGTAGCAAGTTATTGGTATTCCTATTCTGAAAGGGTTGTATGAGATTTTGTTGAGACTCTTTTTGTGTGCTTTTAGCATGATGGGTAATGCCTCACATGTCATCTATTGAGACTTAATGCCTTGTTCTTTATGGTACAACCCTTACTTTTGATTATGTTTTAGGGTCTCCAAGGAGAGTGGCTCTTTGTGGGGGCCTGCGCCTCAAAAGGAGGAAGGGCTCAGGATAACCCATGTAAGAGTTAGATTAATAAGTGAAAACCTAATAATAGAACTTAGGGGGATGGGTAGAAATAACATAATAAGATAATATTGGACACCTTGTCTATCCATTAGGGATATCATAGACTAATGGTAGACTGAGAAGTCTGTGGTTGGAAAATTCGTTACCTCATCCTCAGGAGAGGTTAATGGCTCCGCATGAGTCACCCTATGGGGTCAGTGCCTCATTTAGGAGGAAGGGTCAGGATAACCATAAATGGGGGTTGGCGCCTCATGTTGGAGGAAGGGCCAAGATAACCCATGTAGGCTATGCGATGACACTCTCCACTCGTTTTACTTATGCTTGTTTTCTTGGTTGCCCTTGGAAGTGTGTTATGATTGTAGTCTTGGATTTACTTGGAAAGTGATTATGGTTGTTTCCTTTGATTTATCTATATGATGTGTTTTATGGTCTTGTGTTTACTATGATTGGATCTTGGTTGTTGTTGTTTAAGATCTATGTAATTGTTGTTGTTGCTTTTGGAGTTTTGTTACTATGATTTTTTATTGGAGTTAGTTTTGTGGCATTCTTGGTCGCGATTACTTCCTTGTCACCTCTGAGCATGGGGGTGAGTTTTTTTCTAAAACCCACGTGGTCAGGTGGAACGTGCTCCACACCCATTGGGTTCCCCATCAACATTCATTCATCACAGTATCTTTTAGATGGAGCTTGTACCAGATATTCATCTTGTATTTCAGACATTCGTTGTATTATGTATTTATCCCACATGTATGGGAGGTTTTATTGTATCTCATATATTGTGAACATGTAATGTATTAAAAGATGATGTATTGTAAATGCACCCTTATAACCATTCATGATTTAAGAGATGTATTATGGTTTGTATCATGTGTTGTAGTTATACTTATGCTTATGGATATATGTATGTTATCTTTTGTAAATTGTTAGTATACTGTTTATTATGGATGTGAGACTAGTTAAGTTAATTAGCCTTATGTATCTTTCGTTATGAGTTGGTTTTGTGCAATGTGACCTCACGTGCCTCAAAGGACTCGATGTTTATGATGTGATTGTGTAATGTAATTATGTTTAATGGTTCATAATATGTTTACTTCGTATTCTTTAAAAAAAAAATGTGTGCATTGTTTTTCCCTTTGGGGTTTGCACGATGAGTGTTACAACTTGGTATTAGAGCCAGGTTTGCAAATGCTGGGGTCTCTGGGTAGTTATGTCCATTAGGAAACCTTTGTGTTTGACTATTGAGCTCACTTGTACCTTTATCTTGTTGTGTAGAAATATGCCTCGAGGTAGAGGACGTGGTCGAGTAAGAGGCCATGGTGCTGATCATAGAGAAAACCGACAAAGTCCTTCAGCTCCTAGTTCCCATAGTTCAGAGCATGAGGAACGACATAGTCCTCAAAGAAATCCATCAGGCGGTGGTCAGAACCTGAACAACTTGGTTTAGACAAATAGTTACAGCACCTTTTAGGAGAGATTTCTTATCGGTTGGGACCCAGGCCAGAGGAGGAGCAGTGAGTCGAGAGAGAAAGGGAAAGGTCGCTGAGGTAGAGGGAAATAATGATAGATCAAGATGGAGTGATAGTTGGTCATATGAGAGATTTGATGAGAGCACACCCTCCTACATTTGATGGTTCTAGAGGAGCTCTGGAAGCGGAAACATGGTTAATTTATTTGAATCAATGCTTCACGATGCACCCCTATGGTAGCAATACCAAAGCTCAATGTGCAGTCATGCATCTGCGAGGCTTCACATCCACTTGGTGGCGGCTGGAAGAGAAAAAGTTACATTTGGAAATCAACATGGTCATGTGGGAGTTATTTCTGGACAAGTTTGGGGCTCACTTCCTTTCAGATAATTGGAGGCAACACAAGGCAGATGAGTTTCATGACCTTAAGCAAATGTTGATGTCCATGGAATAGTATGAACGGTGTTTCTATGAATTGAAGCAGTATGCAGGGATCAACCATGATGAAGGGATGTTAGTGCAACATTTTATTCAAGGCTTAAATGCTTGAATTAGTGGTGGTGTGCAAGTCTTCGAACCAAAGAGGATGGAAATTGCAGTTGAAAAGGCTCGTTTGGTATAAGAGAATTTGGCCATGGCCTTGGGTGGTCACATTGGAGTGTAGATTGGTAGTGCACCTACACCTAGTTTTAGCACTCATGGAGGATAGTCACATGTTGTAGGACCTTCTAGGAATAGGTATACACCCTCTAAAGGGGGTCACCAGTAGCAATAGTAGTCACAGCCGAAGCATAAAAACTCTCAATCTTAATAGGGTGGCAACTCTTAGTTTCGTAGGGATGGGAACTAGAACCGAGCTCGTCAGGAGCATTTTAAGCAACCTGCACCTAGTTTTCATTCAGCACTAAGTCAAGGAAGCTTTCAGTAGTCAAATGCTCCATTAGGGGGTAGAGGATTTGGCAGAGGTACTAGTTGCTACTCATGTGGGTAGCAAGGGCATATCGTTAGATTGTGTCCACAAAAAGGCCTCAGGATTTAATCAAAGACTAGCTAGGTCAGAGCTGACAATGCGCGACGTAGGGAGAGCTCATCGTGTCTTTGCGACAGTGGATAATCGACAGGAAGACTACCATAGCACCATCATTGAGACATCAGGTGTGTTGCATAACACTAGCATTTCTATACTCTTTGATTCTAGTGCATCTGATTCTTTTGTATCTCCTTCAGTAGTTGAGCGATGTAGACTGGTGGCAACTAGTCAAGGCATAAAATGGCAAGTTGAATTGACCTCAGGGTCAAAGGTTGTTGTAGAGAAGCTTGTGCAGGGTTGTATTATGAATATAGGGGCATTGAAAACTAAAGTGGATCTATGAATTCTACCACTTGGCTCATATGATGTCATCTTGGGCATGGATTGGTTGAGTGCACATTGTGCTATGATAGAATACCACCGTAAAGTAGTGCAATGCATTGATGATTTTGGAAAGGAGGTGGAGATCATGGGTATTCAAAGGCCCATCTCATTGCGAATGACCTCTGCTATGCAACTTAAAAGGTACTTCTGATAGGGTTGTCAGCTTTTTGCAGTATCTATGAGTGATCTCGAGTCAGAGGATAGTCAAGGGGTGTCATTGGATGATTACCCTCTCCTTAAGGAGTTTTCAAATGTTTTTCCAAATGAGATACCTGGTATGCCACCAAAATGGGATATAGATTTCAGGATTGATTTGGTACCTGGAGTTGAGCCAATATCTCAAGCTCCATATCAGATGATAATGCAGGAACTTCAAGAGCTTTGTCTACAATTGGAGGAGTTGTTGGCTAAGGGGTTTATCCACCCAAGTGTTTCTCTTTGGGGAGCACCTGTGATATTCGTAAAGAAGAAGGATGGTTCTCTACGCTTGTGTATTGATTACAAGCATTTGAACAAAGTAACAGTGAAGAACTGATATCCCTTGCCCAAAATTGATGATCTTTTTCGATCAGATAAAAGGGGCGAAGGTATTTTCTAAAATTGATCTCAAATTGGGATATCATCAGTTGCAGATTGCAGATGCAGATATTCATAAAACAACATTTCACACTCGATACAGACATTACGAGTTCATTGTGATGTCGTTCGGGTTAAGAAATGCACCCTCAATCTTCATGAGCTTAATGAATGGAGTGTTTCGAACGTACTTGGATAGATTCGTCCTTATGTTTCTCGATGATATTCTAATCTATTCTAGGTCTATGGAAGAACATGAGGAACATCTAAAATAGGTGCTACAGTGCTTGAGGGACAATTAGTTGTTTTCCAACCTGGAAAAGTGTGAATTTTATAAGATTGAAGTTCAATATTTGGGCCATGTGATTTTAGGTGAGGGAATTTTTGTTGATCCTGTAAAGATTCAAGCCATTATGGATTGGCCCACACCCACAAATGTCTCAAAAATTTGCAACTTCATGGGACTTGCAGGCTATTATCAGTGGTTCATCCAAGGCTTTTCAAGGATTGCCCATCCTATCACCTCTCTCTAGAGGAAGGGAAAGAAATTTCTTTGGTCAGATCAATGTTAGTTAGCATTCCAAACTCTTAAGGAAAAAATTACAAGTGCACCAATCTTAGCAATACTAGATCCGACAAGAGACTTTTTTGTTTGTACGGATGCTTCTTTGGAAGGCCTAGGGGCTGTTTTGATGCAAGAAGAGTGAGTGATTGCATATGAATCACAAAAACTTAAGGATCGTGAACTAAACTACCCCACATATCACGTTGAATTGGCCGCAGTTGTACATGCTTTGGTAAGATGGAGGCACTTTCTTTTAGGGAATTGGTTCGAGTTGCATACAAATCATCATAGTCTACAATACATCTTCACGCAGCCGAACCTAAATGCAAGATAGAGAAGGTGGATGGAATTCTTGTGCGAATATAATTTTGAAGTAAAATATATCTGGGGCAAAGAGAATGTGGTGGCAGATGCGTTGCATCGATGCAGGAACGAGATTTTTTTTGTGGATTTTAAGGTTGATTTGAGGAGTCAGATCCTCGTAGTTCTTCCTTCAGACAATTAGTATCAAGCAATGAAATCTAAGATTGAGTCGGGCAGAGCTCTGGAAGGAAAATTTGTTGGATATTCATTGGATTTTGATGGTGTTTTGCGTTATGCAGGCTGAATGTATGTACCTCCTGTAGAGGGTCTTCGCACCCTAATCTTAACTGAGGCCCATCGGGCACCTTATTCAGCACACTCCAGAGTTAAGAAAATGTATGCAGATCTGTGTTCACTATATTTTTGGGCAGGATTGAAGTGTGATATCACTGATTTTGTGGCTAGATGTCTAGACTGTCAGAGGGTTAAGGCTGAGCATCATCATCTGGCAGGTTTGTTGTAGCCTCATCTTGTTCCAGAATGGAAGTGGTACATTATCTCTATGGATTTCATTATCGGCTTGCCTATGTCTTCCAAGCGATATGATGCTATCATGGTCATTATTGACAGGATGACCAAGGTAGCCCATTTCTCTCCTATCCAATCTTCCTATACTACTTCTGTGGTGGCTAGGGTGTTCATGGAAGACATTGTTTGATTGCATGGGATGCCGCGCAGAATCATTTCTGACTGAGATCTGGTATTCACATCTGCATTATGGTCATCTTTACAGTGGTCCTTAGGAACTCAATTGAACTCTAGTTCTGCCTACCATCCTGAGACAGATGGTCAGACTGAGAGAGTCAATCAGGCACTTGAGGATATGCTTTGCATGTATGTCATGGACCAACAATCATGTTGGGAAGATTATCTGCACTTGGTCAAGTTTTCCTATAACAATGGTTATCATAGTTCGATCGGAATGGCTCCATTTCAGTGATATTGAGCAAGTGCGGGTCCAGTGGGACCCCAATGATGAGACTTCAACATGGGAGGATGCCTCTCGTATCAGGGAATCCTATCCTTACCTATTTACTAGCTTCCAGGAGTAAGCCAAATTCATGGGGGGAGGATGTAATACCCCTCATGTTGCTATTTGGACTTATTATTTTTCTACGGTTTTGTTTGATAGTTTGAGACTTTGATAGTTACTGTTTATTGATAGGATTGGTGGATTGGATAGTTTAGAATGCTTGATGATTATGCTACTTTATTTGATGACATGGATATTATGATATGACATTATGGTTACATTTGGTTTGGTGATGTTTAATTTGATTTTAGTAGTACATTGTGATGCAATGGATTAGTAATCATTTTATGATGATATGATGTGATTAGTTTAGTTTAGCAATGTTATTTTTATACTTGATGTTGTAATTGTAATTATAGCTTTGGTAAGGGTACAGTGTAGCAACAATCATTTGCGAGTGCCCTACTACACTATGATTCCTTCTCACGATGTGATGTATTGATTATATATATACATGTTGTACACACCTTGTTTGTATGCAGGAATTGCAGGAACAAAATCTCGATTCCACCTGCTTCGAAGGCAGGATAGGGCGAGCATCAAATTAACCCAATGGGCATGAAGTTGAAACAGAGATGACAAGGAAGTCACCCCGTCCCAAGGTTGCCAACCCGTTTTATGTTTAGTGGTATTGTGCGTCTTTGACCTTTGTCATTTTTTGCATTTTATAATAGTTGTTTTGTGTGAGTGTACTTTTGATATTTATTTTATGATGGTGTGTGGTATGATGTAATTTAAATAATTAAATGATTATTATAAATATTAATAATATTTATTAGAATAGTTTATATTAAAATCTAAAAAGTTTTAAATTAAAAGCTATGTAATTTATTAAAGATAAATAAATGGAAAGGTGTAAATTAAATTATTTAAAATTGGCATTTTGATAATTTAATAAAAATAGCATGTTGAGGATAATTAATGGAATAAAATAATTAAATAAGTTAAAATTGTGTGATTTGCAAGTACAATTTGCAAAATCAAAATTAAAACAAAAAAAAAAAAAATTGTTAAATAGAAAAAAATCAAGAAAAGAAAGAAGAGAAGAAAAGGACCAATGAATGTTGAGATTTCGGCTGAAAAGCTGGTGATGAAATAGAAAAAAAAAATTAATTCTTATTTATGGAGTTTTCGAAAAAGAAGAAGATATATTTTTATTTAATAGCAAAATTGTGAGGTTTTCATTCATAGGAAGATTGACAGAAGTTTCAAAAAAAAAATATAGAATTCTAGAAATTGGATCGTCTCTTGTTTTCTATGTAGAATTTATTTATTTTTCATTGTTCTAGAAGAGAGGTTTTTCTGGATTAAAATTTTAGATTAGAGAATTTATCAAGGAAATCTAGTGGAGAAGTTTTGAAGGAAGCAAGGGGAGCTCTTTGAAAAGGCTATTGGAAATCAAGAAAAGCTTCATCAATTCTTCAGCAAACGTAGGACTCCAGGTTCCATTCTTTCCTTTTGTTTTCTCTGAATTAGTAAAAATAAATAATGTTATTATGTAAAAGAAAAGAAATCTTATGCGGTTTTAGAAATCTTCGGGGTAGCAACAAATGCAAGAAATTTACTTGGGTTCTAAAAATGTCCAGTATTTCTATGATTTGTTATGGAAAAACTATTTCCCCTCTGAAATAAATGGTTTTTTTTTAATATATATATATATGCTATGAATATACTGCTGAAAAGAATATGTATTGTTTGACATATATATATATATATAGTGTACATATATATAAATATATAAATATATATATGTATTTATTTTATTTTTTTCATTTCGAAATTGGGTTTCAGCCGACTGTGTTTAAATCCTTGGGCCGAATTATTAAAAAATTGGCATGTGGTTGTGTTTTTTTTTCAAAAGAAAAAATATTTTTTTGGGTTGAAGGGAAGGGACAGTGCTAGCTATACCCTCCCCCTCTTCCCAGTGGGCCATGCTAGGCTACCCACAATAGTCTGTATGGACTACTATGTGTAGCAGTCCTATGGACTGCTATGTACAACAACCATAGGGACTGTTGTGCACAATCCGCATACCAGGCGGCGTGGGTTTTAATTTAGTTCTTCTTTTATATTATATAAATATATATATTTATATCTATATTAATATATATATATATATATATATAAATATATATACATATATAAATATATATATATATATATATAAATATATATATATATATAAATATATATATATATATATATATATATATATATATTATATATATATATTTATATTAAAATATGTTAATATAAATATATAAATTTATAAATTTATATTTATATTAAATTATGGTTTTTTTTCTATATAAAAAAATAGAAAGAAAATAAACAAAATGTTTCTTTTTACATATTTGTTTTTTTTAATATATAAATATATATACACATTGAGTTCTCTTATGACTATGAAATTAGGAATATGATTGAAATTTATTCATGGAAATTAGTCGAATGGTATTCATAATAGAATTATTATCAAAATGTTATCTTCAAAATTATTTCATTGAATTGGGAAATAAATCTTATTGGATAATTGCAAATGAAATAAATCAAATTGTGGATATTGTTATATTACTTGCATTATAGAATCTTCTTAGATTGAGTTGGTTATTTTTCCTTATCATATGTTATCATTTTGACTTGTTCGGTGTGGGAACCCAGTTGATTTTATGAACCTGTCTATGGATGTTGTGAACCTTAGGCTTCTAGAGGCTTGATTTTATTATGGGTCAGTATTCCTCATTTTATGTGCTCTTGATGTAGAAGGTTATTGGTATTCTTATTCTGAAAGGGTTGTACGAGATTTTGTTAAGGCTCATTTTGTGTGCTTTTAGCGAGATGGGTAATGCCTCGCATGCCATTTTCGAGACTTAATGCCTTGTTCTTTATGGTGCAACCCTTTCTTTTGATTATGTTTTGGGGTCTCCAGGGAGAGTGGCTCTTTGTGGGGGTTGGTACCTCAAAAGGAGGAAGGGCTCAGGATAACCCACATAAGAGTTAGATTAATAAGTGAAAACCTAATAATAGAACTTAGGGGGATGGGTAGTAATAACATAATAAGATAATCTTGGACACCTCGTCTATCCATTAAGGCTATCATAGACTAATGGTAGACTGAGAAGGTTGTGGTTGGAAAAGTCGTTACCTCATCCTCAGGAGAGGCTAATGGCTCTGCATGAGTCACCCTATGGGGTTGGCGCTTCATGTAGGAGGAAGGGACAGGATAACCATAGATGGGGGTCAGCGCCTCATGTTGGAGGAAGGGCCAAGATAACCCATGTAGGCTATGTGATGAAACTCTCCACTAGTTTCCCTTATTCTTGTTTTCTTGGTTTCCTCTGGAAGTGTGTTATGATTGTAGTCACGGATTTACTTGGCAAGTGATTATGGTCGTTGCCTTTGATTTATCTATGATGTGTTTTATGGTCTTGTGTTTACTATGATTTGATCTTGGTTGTTTTCATTTAAGATCTATGTAATCATTGTTGTTTCTTTTGGAGTTTTGTTACTATGATTCTTTATTGGAGTTAGTCTTGAGGCATTCTTGGTTTTGATTACTTACTTGTCACCTCTGAGCACAGGGGGGTGGGTTTTTTCTAAAACCCACATGGTCGGGTGGAATGTGCTCTGCACCCGTTGGGTTCACCATCAATGTTCTTTCATCACAGTATCTTTCAGATAGAGCTTGTACCAAATATTCATCTTGTATTTCAGACATGCATTGTATTATGTATTTATCCCACATGTATGGGAGGTTTATCGTATCTCATATGTTGTGAACATGTAATGTATTAAAAGATGATGTATTGTAAATGCACACTTGTAACCTTTCATGATTTAAGAGATGTATTATGTTTTGTATCATGTGTTGCAGTTATACTTATGCTTATGGATATATGTATGTTATCTTTTGTAAATGGTTACTATAATGTTTATTATGGATGTGAGATTTGTTAAGTTAATTAGCCTTATGTATCTTTCGTTATGAGTTGGTTTTGTGCAATGTGACCTTGCGTACCCCAAAGGACTCGATGTTTATGATGTGATTGTGTAATGTAATTATGTTTAATGGTTAATAATATGTTTACGTCGTATTCTTTAAAAAAAAATTAAAATGTGTGCATTTTTTTGTCCTTTGGGGTTTTCACAATGGGCGTTACACATTGATTTAGTAGGGATTACTTTAGATATTTTGAATCATAAAGAAATCGTAATTTTTTTTGACATTGTAGAGGTTCAATAAAAGGTACATCTAGAGGTGATCATGAATAATATTATGGCTAAAATTGGTGAAGAGATCAATGAAGAGATGATAGATACATTTAATTAGGAGAACATAGATATTAATATCACTAGGAACCTTTCTATCTCTTACATAGATTTGGTGGATATAATAGTTTTGAATATTCCTATCTCATCAAAAAAGGGAAGGAAATATAAGAAAACAAAAACGCAAGAGGAAATTTCTACCAAAATTTAGGCAACTTTAGATAAATCTTAGAGAATGAGGAGGGCATGTCAATCCCCTCAAGGAAAATGAAGATCCTTTCATGGAATGTTAGGGGCATTAATACCCCTAAAATAAGCTTTTTAATTAAGCACCGAATTTAGGATAGTAAGTGTGATGTTATTTTCCTACTAGATAGAAATTTATCTTTTGAACATGAATATTTCATTTTTAGAAATGTGCTAGTTGGGATTTTTCTTGAATGGACATAAGAAGTTGTTCTATGGATTTAGATATCTTTTGGAATATCAAAATAATAGAGATAGCTTCTAGGATTAATTGAATGCTAATGAAAATCTAGATTTTGGTCACTATTTTGATCTATAGGGTCTTTACTATATCACCCAACTTCTTCAATTTAGAAAAAAATTAAAAAATTGAGTAATTTAATAAATAATTTGAAAGGGGATTTTATTATTATGAGAGGATTTTTTTATTATTATTATTATTTTAGAGTAGATAGAAAAAACTAATTGTATTATTTCACAAATTAAGGTGGTAGAGGGTTTTAAGGATTTTATTAATGGTAGTAATAATTTTTATTGTATTTATAAGAATGACAATTTCACATGAAATAATAGAAGATAAAAAAATATATATATATTGTAAAAAGAATAGATCTAGATCTGTATTTTCTTCATAGTGTCTTACTAATAAGATGAAAAAGTTTAAATTTAACTCTCTCCTTATTAGGATCATGTCATTTCCTATTTTTTTAACTATGATGATTGATTGCCCAAAATATATCCATTTAAGTTTTAAGCCATGTGGTTTACACATCTTTTTTATCCCTCTCTTCCAAGTCTAGTTGAACAATGCCCCTTTTATTATAAGATCTATAATTCTACAAATTTGTAATAAGCTCAAGCATACTAAATATAATTTTAAAACAAGAAATTCAAATTTAATTAAATAATATATTTTGGTAAAATATGAGGATTAAGAAAGAATTATGAAACTTGAATGGTCATGTTATACAATTTAGTATGAATAAACAAAGATTTGAGTTGGAAGAAAATTCAAGGGAGAGGTCAAATGAATTCTACTCTAGGAGGAAATTATTTGGAGACAAAAATGTAGAGATCTTTGGGTGAAATATGAGGATAGAAATATACTTTTTTTTACATGCTTCAACTATGGTATGAGGGAAATAAAACTTCACTTATTCCATCAAGAATTTTCAAGGGTTCCAATTGATTGATCAAATATAAATTTAAACTGAGATTGTCTCTTTCAAAACCATCTTTCTAACTATAAATATGTCAGTACTATTGTTTTTCCTCCAAATACATATGTAATAAGTTTAAATAATATTTCTTATTTGTTGAATATGAAAATATAATGCTAATAGCCATGTTTTCTTTAGATTAAATTAAAAATGTTTTCTTTTCCATTGCAAATGACAAGGCCCAAGGACTAAATTCTTTCACTATCTTTTTATTTCAAAAATGTTGGAACTTTGTTTAAAAATATATTTTTCTAATTATAAAAGAAGCTCAAAAACAGAAAAAAAAAATTAAAATAATTGAATGTAATTTTGTTCCTTTATTTGTAAAGGGTGAATCACATTCTCATTATCAAAATTTAGACCTATTTCTTTGCATAATTCCATATAGAATATTTTCTCTAATACCTATAACTTCAAGTCTTCCTAATTTAATTCCCTTAATTATTTTAGAGAAGCAAGGTGGTTTTTGCTTGGGTGAATCTCAATCGAGGTAGCATTCGTGGATCAAGAGGTTCTAAATTTCGTAAATAAACAGAAATAGACAACCATGGACCTTATTAAATTCGATATGATGAAATCATACATATGATAAAAAGAATTGGGACTTTATTATTAATGTGCTCTCTAGGTTTGGTTTCTCTAGGATTTGGTGTAAATGAATTTATCGCATTCCTTTCAGCTTTGATGTTTTTGATAATTGTAAATGGGATCCATATAGTTTTTTTTTAACTTTATAAAGGCATAAGACAAGGGGATCCAATGTTTCCTTTTCTCTTCATTTTGATGGAAGAAGACTTACGTAGGTCTAATAAGGCACAGAATAGAAATCATAAGTTGATTGGTGTAAAAATTATAGGTTTTCTATAACCTATAGTCCATTTTATTTTTGTAAATGATACCATTCATTTTGGAGCCTCTACTTTATTTGAAATTAATATCATAAAGAAAGTAATTTGGTATTATTGTGCAATACTAGGATAAATGGTTAATTTCATCAAATTTAATATTTTACTCTTTAACTCATCTCTATGACTTCAAAATAGGATCTCAAAGTTATTAGGGTACATAGCTTGAGATATCTTCCTTTTAAAAATTTGGGTATTCCACTTTTGATAAGGAATGGTAAAAGTTATTTTTGGAGTAAGATTCTTTCTTCCATGCAAAATAAGGTCACCTCTTTGAAGGAAAAATGGTTGTCTTTTGTAAGAAATGATTAAAGTAGTTCTTTCATTTTTTCTAATTTATTTAATGTCAATGTTGTAATATCCTTTATGTATTCTCCTATAAATAGAAAATATTGTAATATTTATTTACAAAAGGCAATACAGATAAAGTGTTGGTTATCTTATTATCAATTTCCTAGATTCTCTTATTTTAGAAAAATTTCAAAATATTACATCAATAACTAATGGTGAAGTGAAATCTTATGTCTTACTATTGAGTTTAAATATTTTTAAGAAATAGAATTTTCATAGTAATAGTGTGGAGGGCGATTCAATTCTTATTATTTCATAGCTATTAAGAATAGAAAATTAATAATTAGAAATCAGTTAGATTTAGATCCATGTAGAATATTCTGTATACATTCCCTTGCTGATTATGCTAGTTGGTATAAAGAAGGTAATAAGGTAGTCAATCTAATAATTACTTTGGCCATAATCAAATGGAATATACAAATATTTTAAATCCATCCTTTGGGTTTCACTCCCTCTCTAGAAGGTCCTTGATAAAGATAAAATCTTGATCTGATTTATAACATACTTGCTCCAATGTTATTTAAATTATCCTTTAAAGATTATCACGATTGGTTGATGGCATCACCTACCTTTGAAATGATAGTTTTATAGCTATTTTAGCCATATGATGTCATTTTGGTGTTCTATCGATATGATTTCATGTTTTTTTCCTATCTATATTGGAGAATTTATGTTTCCCACACTAACTTTGCATTTTTCACTATCATTTTACCTATGTTTCATTATATGGAATTAAAAATTTATTTATTATATGGGTGCAATTATGCTAATTTAATTTCTTATAGAGAGGTGTTTAGGTGGACTGTCCCTATAATTATAGGTTCTTGGACTCTTAGTTTCTATCTCAACTTGATCTCATCTAATTGTTGTAAACATGATTATTTCACAAAACAATAATATAATTTTCATCTTTCCATAAAAATGGAATCACAAGAAAATGGTCAATATGATTCATTAAAGTTATATTAGGGTTTTTTTATTACATAAGGGTTGAATTGGAAATTTGAACTATTTTTGGTGATCAATTATTATTTTTCTTTTAATTAAAAGTGGCCAAACCACCATAAAGATATATTATATTGAAAATATGAAAGTAGATACATGACTTAAACAATATATTATATTGAAAATATGAAAGTAGATACATGACTTAAACAAGCATATAAACATGAAGATGCTTGTCTAAAATTTGCAAAAACATACATGCAAGCCCAAGTCTGAAGCAAAAACAAGCTAACATCAATATATAAAGACCACAAGGGTCCAAAAGACCAAACTTAGTCTGCACCACTGTCAAACAAGGAAGCAATATCAACAAGAGGAGGAAATTAAGGTATAGCATGAGGATCTTCCATGGAATGATTATACAAAAAGTGAATTGCATTGAATAAATTCTGAGCTTTGCACAAAAACAAAACCACACATTTTGTGCTTCAAATTGTTAAGACGGGAAGAGAACCCCATTGGATTATCAGCAGCCGAATTATGAACAACTACCCATAAAAAAGAAGAGTGAACAAGATCTGAGTGCAAACTACCATGGTTGAAGATTCCACCCACCACCTTGGAGCCATGGTGAGGGTCATATCTTTCCAAATCTGCTTTAAGCTCAAGAAATGAGCAAATGTGAGGAAGCACGTAAGTAACTGCATGAAATTTAACAAGCTCTACATATCATAAGACATCCATCAGATAAAAAACAAACACAGAATCAAATTCATTTGGGAGAGTCGTGGGGTGCGCACACAACCAGTCCCAAACTTCTACAAGAATAATGGCATCTTCAACTTTCACACTGCATTACAAACTCCCTTCAAATCTTACAAGTTGAGAAAAGCAAATTGTCGCTGACTTCATGATAATGCATAGAGATGAAAACCTGGACTAAAAATCCATGAGGTATAGAAGCATGAAATTGATAGATAAACAAATACCAAACCGAATGCATTTTCAATAATTGAAATAGTTGAATATAAACAAGGCTATCAAGATTATGAAATCATATGAAATCCTGGCTAGCATGGACTGTGCAAAGAAGTTGTAGACATTGAAAAATGTCCTAAGTCTGCGAACTACATTTTCATACTAGTTTCCATTTTGCATACATAATTAAATAATTTTAATTATTTAATTATTTTTTAAGGTCATATTTTTCTGTTAATTAAAAAAAATTGAACTATTTAATTAATTAATTTTATCTTTTTCTTCTTTTGATTAATTTAAATAAATAGATCAATTTAAATCACTAATCATTCTTTTTCCTTCTATAATTAAATAAATTCTTATTTATTTAATTATTCATCTTCATTTTCCCTCTTTTCTTCTATAATTTTAATTATTTAATTATTCATTATCTTTTTCCTTTATACTTAAATAAATATTTATGTATTTAATTATTTATCATTTTCTTTTCTCTATAATTAAATAATTGCTTTTAATTATTTAATTATTTATCATTTTCCTCCATCTCTTATTAAATAATTATTTTTTAATTATTTAACATTTCACATCCCACTTTTTTTCTATAATTAAATAATTATTTAATTATTCATCCACCATTTCCTAAATTAAATAATTGTTGTAATTATTTAATTTACCTATTCTTAGCCAAGCCCTAAATCTCAACTAATTTCTTGAGTTTTGGTCCATCCTTTCCATCCTTATCTCTTTTCTTCTCAAGTAATCTCATCCATTGATTATCGTACATCATTACTCAATCCTCACCCTTCATTTGAATTGGGATTTCTATAAAAGAAACCTATTATGCCTTCATTTTACAATCTTCAATATTTTTCTATCATTCATAATGAGGAATCACAATCTTCAATATTTTTCTTCTCATATTATTCATCTTGAAGAACCAAAATCTTCAATATTTTGCTTCTCATATCATTCATCTTGAAGAACCACAATCTTCAATATTTTGCTATCTTGAGATCTTGTTGTTAGAGTAAAGTAATTAATTTAACTTTACTCTCCTCTTAACACTTCACTTTATGCACATATATTAGTCATTTAATAATTATTAAATGCACTCACCTATAGGGTTAGGGTTTCCTTTCGGTTTAGATCTCCTTTTATAAGGATTCATCTCTTGTATTCTATTCTTTTGATGTTCATTTCAGTCTGATAATACATTCTTGCATATTGTTAGAGCCAAACCCTTGTTTTTTCTTCTCTCTCTTTCTCTGTGATAAGTTCTTGCATGCAAATGTTCATTGGGTTTTGTGGATTTGTCTTTCTCAAATCCTACATGGTATCAGAGCCAGATCTCCTGTAGCTTGTTCAGTTTTTGAAAGAATTAGAGAACTAGGTTTTGGTTGCATCAGATCTGTGTTTGTTTTCTATTTTTTATTTGGAATAGGGGGTTCTTTTTTTTGGTGCACTTTGAGCTCAAACGGACCTCACCATTGAGCTTGCAGCATCCAAAAACCCCTATTTTCATATAAAATATGTCTGATTTGGCTACAGTTGCTCAGGGAAGCAAAAAATTTTGCCCTAAGACCGTACGGCCCCAGGGCATGCTTTTCGAGACAAATTTTTTTATTTATTTATTTTTTTTTTTTGGGCACTGCCTGTTCATATAGGCCACGCCGCTGGTGAGCCACCCGACGGCCACTACCTGGCCACCACTATCGGCGGCAACAACCGGTCACAACCAGGCAGCCTCCGCCGAGCCGCTGACACAAGCGGTAACCGTCAGCGGCAAATCGCTAGCGGTACACCGCCAGCGCCCACCGCCAGCTTCCAACCCCTAAGGGCTCCCCATGTGCCCACCACTCACACCTAGGAGCCAATCAGCAGCCCTCTGGTCATCCACGTGACCAAGGGCTGAAGATCTTTAGCCCTTGAGGGCTTCAAAACCATTGCATGTGCCCTTTTAAATCAACTTTCAGTAAAATGGGCATATCTCGAGGGTTTTAACTCAGATTTTTAAATAGAAATAGGCGTTGGAAAGCTAGCTCCAAGTTCATTTTGATGGTGTAGGAAAGTTTTGAAAAAAAAATAGTTTGGTTTCATTTTTTCACAGTCAAAGTCAGATGATCTTTTTGCACTCCGAGGGGCATAACTTGCTCATTTTTGCTCCGTTTTTTGAAAGTGAATAGGCATCAAAAAGGTGGTTATGTGCTCTTTCTAGATATTTAGTTTATTTCATCATAAATTCTTTAGGTACACAGAGATTTGTCTCAAACACATACTACTTTCTATTATTTTTTGGCTTTCAATTTGTACTGGGGATTGGATTTTTGCATTGTGGGGGGTGTTTTTTTTTTCTTGCTTTCTGTCACTTACATCAAAAAACTAGAATCTATAAACACCAAAACAAAAAAAAACCCTTCTGCATCTTCTATCTAGTTCTGAAAGACCACTTAATAATAATAATAATAAAAATTAGAGCAGTTGAGGCACAGTTCACAGCATGGCCGAAAATCTATTGAGCCTCTCACACCGCATAATTATGACACTTGGAAGGGTTGCATGATGACACTTCTCCAGTCTCGAGGGTTATGGTCTTGTTTGGTAGAGGTTCAGCCTCAGTTGACTCACCCCTTTGAGGTTATGCAGCACAAGAACAATATGGATCAGGCTATGGGATTGATGGCTTTGCACATTTCAAACAGTCTCCTGTTTCATCTTGATGGGTGTCTCACTCCTCGAGCCATTTGGACCAAGTTTGATGGCCTTTTTGGCACTGTCAATGATTTTAGAGCATTGCAGCTTGAGGCCGAGTTGACTTCCTTGGTACCTGATTCATTTCCCTCCATTGAGGACTTTCTGATGAAGTTCAAACAACAGAGATCTATCTTGCAGGGTTGTGGCAAGATTAAGACCGATACAGAGTTCATCTACCTGATCCTCTCCAAGCTTTGAGGTCCATTTTAGATCTTCTCTTCGACATTCTATTCCACCATGGATGCATTGGGAAACTGCTCTACCATGCCTACATTTGAGGTGTTTTGTGATCGGTTGACATGAGAGCAAGCCAAGATATCACAGTTGGATGCTCTCACGGGATCACAACACCAAGCATTGGTAGCATAGTCATCTCAGGGGAAGCAGAAGCAGAAACAGAAACCAAAGACCACAGAGCATTGGATGGATTCTAGTTCACAGCATGCCTCTAATTCACCTTCTCCTAAGGGGGAATCATCTAAGAAAGATAGACCTAAGTGTGCTTATTGTACTAAGCCAGGACATGATGAGTCCAAGTGTTATGAGAAGAAGATAGATGCATATGCAAAACAAGTTTCAGATTTGAAAACTCTTCTTGAGAGGAACAATATTCATCACTCTTCTTCATCTACATTAGGAAAGTCTTCTTCTTCTTCATCATATTCATTCTAGACAGATGAACTAGCCCCACATAAGGGTCATGCATTATGTGCAACCACTAGTTCACATTCATCTAGATGGCTACTGGATTTAGGTGCTTCACACCATATGGCATCTTCTCGGGACATGTTCTCATCCTTTGAGGCTACATCATCACCACACATATTGATGGGTAATAACACTTATATGAGTGTATGTGGGAAAGGTTCTATCAACATTGATGATGGTACATTCAATGATGTACTATGTGTTCCATCTATCAGATTGCTCATAGTGGGACAGGGAAGATAGTTGAGTTCACACCTGATTCAGTGCACATCAGAGACATTCAAACTGGCAACATTGTTGCAACAAGGACAGTTGATCACTCTTCCCGGTTGTATGCATTCACACACTTTGGTCCACCATCTCCACTGTCTGAGTTTTCCTCTCTTTCTACAAGAGATCATGTAGTATCTGAGGTGAAGTTTGGTCACTTGAACTTATGTGTTCTTCCATTTTTTCATGAGACTAGTGTTGAGACTTCTACACCTCTACCACCTGTTGAGATCACATATGTTCAGTAGGATTCCTCTTCAGCTATGATTGGCATTGTTGCTCCTCTCATCGAGCCATCAAGTGTAGTTGTTGAGGCCATATCATAGGATATTCCTTTCCTCATAGATGACAGTTTTAGCACGCCTATTATCCCATCTTCATTGGAGATTCCGTTTCAGGATCATCTTGAGTTGTTTGATTCGCCATCCTGTTATTCAGACGCTCATACTACAGTTCCATTCTTCAGTGAGCATCATCTAGGACTTCCATTTTCACCTCACATCTAGGGATTTCCTCTTCCTTGACCGTTGGATCTATTTCTTCCTCCGAGGAGACACATTGTTTTGATCATTGGCACAGGGGTTCTCTCATTCTAGGGGGTTTTGGAGCCTCTTCTCTCTCCTATGGGGGAACATATTTTGTACTTGCATGATAGAAGCAGTTCTTAGGGGATCATGTTGAGTCCTCCTTCTATCTCTCTTCTTTCACTCTTGTTCATTTCTTTTTGGAGAGGAGTTTTTTCCCACTGGGTTTTCTCCTTTTCTCCGCTTTATATAGATTCGGTTGTATTTGGTTACCTGATCAGGCCTAGTTGTTGGGACCCAATTTTACTTTCATGCATTGTAGTTCCTTTGCTTTCTTCTGCATTGTTTGTAGCTGCATTATAGCTCATCTTAAGGGGGGGTGTTAGAGTAAAGTAATTAATTTAACTTTACTCTCCTCTTAAGACTTCACTTTATGCACATATATTAGTCATTTAATAATTAATATTAATTATTAAATGCACTCACCTTTAGGGTTAGGGTTTCCTTTCAGTTTAGATCTCCTTTTATAAGGATTCATCTCTTTTATTCTATTCTTTTGATGTTCATTTCAGTCTGATAATACATTCTTGCATATTGTCAGAGCCAAACCCTTGTTTTTTGTTCTCTCTCTTTCTCTGTGATAAGTTCTTGCATGCAGGTGTTCATTGGGTTCTGTGGATTTGTCTTTCTCAAATCCTACACTTGTTACTGCATTGAGCTTATCAAATACATTGCATACTACAAATCTGAAGGAAAGAAAATAAAAAATGGAGAAGAGCAATGTGGGAGAATCAACTTTGACATAAGAATTGAGGTTTTATTTCTTTATTATTTGGATTTCTATTGTTATTTGTGCTTCATTGTTAGATTAGGGTATTCATGGCTTGGATTTAGGTAGTTTCATGGTTTCTACCATTAATGCATGCTTTCCCCTAAATTTTCCCTATCTATAGGAGTAACATCTCTATAAAGCCAACATTAAACCTGCACATGCGATGTGAAAGATATTAATGAAACTTTCTTTGACATCATAACATAAGATTGGGAGGTGACAATAGTTAGTTCTTACTAAAAATATAGTCACACAAGTGCCTAACCATGTGACACTAGAATAAAATACTAGCACACCACTTCACAGTACCAAATTATATCATGCCATCAAATGAAATCATGATCCAATAAATGTAAAAAACCAAGCAAGCAACCTACAATCCATTCTCCATTCTACCCCTCTTGTTTGCATGTGAGAAGACCAGACATGGGCCAAAGATGGGGAATAAATATATTGCGCCCAAGTTGGTAGATAGGATGGAAATCAAGACATATTCACAACCCAAAAATGACATATTGGGGACCGTCCTTAAAGCATAGAAAGTTCTACCAAAAGATGACAACAAGGATATTGTCATGAATCAAAATAGAAAACTATAAGAGCTTGTATCTGAAGCCAAATCTTAGAACACCAATAAACCTCCACTCTACAAATGTTGAGGAAAATATAGCCTAAAAAGGGAGAGCAGGCCAATAACATAATGCTAGCCTTCATTTCCAACCAATCAAGAGTTCCAAATTTTAGTGACAAATCTGAAATAACTACTAAGACAACAACAAATCAATATCCTCATGTGAGACCTCTCTATATGATAGAGAATACCTTTGAAGGAGTTTCAAAATATGATTCAAAAAGTAATTTAAAAGCCACATCTCATAGCTTCGATTAGAAAGATCGTTTACCACCACCATTGATTCACCTTCAAGGATGATGTGAGTGAGTTTTAGTTTTAAGGCCAATTCTAACCCAAAAAACAATACATTAAATTTAACCACATTATTTGAACCATCCTTTATCACTTTACATGCGAGGTGATGAATTATTATTACCTATTCCATGGGTTTTTCTTTTATTTTAGTTTTATACATCCTTTCATCAAATATTATGGATATTGTTCAACACTCTAATTTTCTCAATGCTATTGGTTTTGATTACATACAAAAATATTGTTTTCCTAAGGATAATATTTTTAGGCTATTGAAGTTAATGATTTTTTTCTATATCTACATTTATTGGTGGTGTTTTATCTCTTATGTAGATTAAAAATGACCATCTAATTGGGTTTATTTTCTATATCATGCAATATGGTGTTCTAAATGATTATCCTTTATTCTTGAATTATCATGCCTTTGAGTCTCACTATTCATAGATTGAACATGTGTTGGCTAGTATGGAAAAATAAATGTTTAGTGCTATCTATTTCTTTCAACATCATGTTCATATTCCTAGTTTGATATTTATACCTCATGTTCCTATTCTTGTGATCCACCTCTTCATTCTCTAGAATATGTTGACATCTCTTCCAAAAGTAATGGTGCTTTTTTCCTTGTGTTTCTATGTACATATTTTCTTCCCATTTTTCAACTATTTTCATGTTTTAGTTTTATGGTAGCATGTTATTATTGTAAATCTAGCCATTTTCTCAAGGTATTTAGTTTTTCCTCTATAGTTTCCTCTTTGGAAATCCTTTGGTATGGTAATCTTGTACTCTTGGTTTCCTTTGTATATCTTTTGTTCTAATAATATAGTCCCATACAACTAATTTCAACATTTTTATTTTGAAAATATATATCTTAAATCTAGAGTCATGAGTTAAAGAATGCTCGTGAACTTGTTACACAAATCAAATAGTCAAAATTTCTTAATTTACCCATACAATATTCACCTTATGCTTTTGTATCTAGTTTTATCTAAATCCCCTTAGATTTCTTCAAGATCCTATTTACCATTTTTTAAGTATTTTTCCAAATAATAAACTTTAAACTATCACTAGCATTGAGCCATATTTGATCCCTAAATCCTATCCCATAAGCTATAAGATAAAAATAAAAAATAATAGTCATTTGTGCAAACTAAAGTGTCTTGGATACATGTCAAGACCTAATACTGTCATATATATTCAATTTAAATTTATGAGAGTTAAATATTAACCTCAATCTAACCCTAAATCCATCCTAAAATCCATCCTAAATTTTTTATAATAGTACAATATATTATTTCAAAAATTCAAAGCCAAAAAAATCATAAAACTCAAATTTTCAATCATTATCATTGGCACTAATTTCTCTTCTACAACACACATGCTACAACAACTTGGAGCCCACACATTTAATATTATATAGATTGAGACTTTAGAATCCTTTTTCCATCCTTCATGATTCTATCTCTCACACCCTACATATATATTTTCCATTTATTTCTTTGTATTTCTCCATATCAAATTTTAAACCATTCTAATGGATTTCCAAGATTCCTACTCTCTACTAAATTTTAATGCACATTATTCACATCCATTAAAAATTAGTCTATTAGTCTCCACAATACATCAGCCCTTAAATCACTCTATCATACCCCACCTTAATAATATATCTTTTACCTAGGGTTTTATTCTTTAGGATCATTATCTACATGCACCACTTTGCAAACATGTTAGCTTCACATACAAATGAAAATTTAATAAGGCTAAGTTGAGATAAAAATATGTGAAATAAGGAATTTACTAAGGTAGCCCCTAAATGTAAATATAACTTCCTCTTCTCCCTAATATAGAGTGAGAATTAGATTATCAAAATATAAAGATTTATTAATAAAAAATTTGTAGTTTATTCGAAAAAAAATGCACAATGGTAGTTTTTCTTAGGAACTTAAAAACTTAAAACTATTACCTTGATATTGGTCCTTCACCATCAAACATGGCTTATATTAGTAATTCCTATGCATTTTTTCGTTATTACCTAACCTATAAGAGTGTTTGTACCAATTCTAGTGTCTTCATTTTTATGAAGGTAAGGAATGCCATCAATCAATTCTAGTGTCCAAGAAAGGAATGAGATCCCAAGATAGCATTGAAGTACTAGTTCAATATCATAATTCTATAGGAGTAGCCTTTTGTAGTACTTATGTCCTACTTGGCTATCCATGTCCAAGACTAGTACATTTATTTTTTCAAGATTATTTATTAGATAGTCTTCTTCTAACCCTTTGGGTCTAAAATCTTCTTATAACCTAGGGATTCTTAAAATCTCTATTTCCCATATTTTAAAATAATTTGAATGAAAAATAAGTTTGGAAATTTTATTATATTTACTATAGTTATTAATATGGATTATTAAAAAATTAAAAAGATTACTAGAGTTCTGTATACTTTATATTGATGTTAGATTTCAGATTCATTGAATGATATTCATACATAGAAATACTTGGGAACCTAGGTTTGAGACTATAAACACATATACAATGAGGTGTTTTTAACCTATGGTTTTCATTTTTGGTCTTTCATTTAATGAACACAACATCTTGGATGTTTTATTGTTGGATTCCAAAAACATTTATATTATCTTCATAAATTAGTACATGTTTAATTTCCAAACTTCTTTTAACCTACACTACATTATAGGATTATTTAACACTTATTTAAGTTTACCAAAATTATTTTTCCTTTGACCAAATTCTAGGCTATCACTTTTATCATGTTTATTAGATTTGACTAACCTTTTAATCTACTAAAAAAACACATCTACCTTATCACACAATCCACACTATTTTTAGAACACCTATCCTCTTTCACAGATATTATTTTAATCAACTTAACTCTCATTTTCCCATTAACCATTGATTCAACTTAATTTGAACATCTTGTTGGAGAAGCCAAGATTTGAAAGAAACATGAAGATACCCTTCCACTAGTGAAATAATAAGAACATAAGCATACATATATCATATAATAATATGAATAATGTTTTAATGTATAATGATTTCTTTACATAATCAACAAGGTAGAGGAGGTTGGAAGTTATGATTAAATGAATGACTACCCATCCAAATTTGTAACACATGTATGTTAATATGTGTAACACCCCACTGTGCAAACCCCAAAGGACAACTAAAACTAACAAATTTCACCATATTTTTTTTTAAGTAAACTAACATAAGATGAACATTAAAAAAAACACATGTAATGCAATTATACAAATACAATATCAACTACATCCTCTGGGGTACACGTGACAACATTACTAAACTCAAACCATGATGTTAATTAAAAAATCCCAATATTACATTATAAAACCATAATATAGGGTAAGTGAACAATGTGCATACATCCATCATAATACATCAATAAGAAACATCCATTTATGAGCACATGATGTAATCAATGATATATATATATATAAACATTACAATGATCAAAGTAGAATATACATGTACATCATAGTTATGATATGAAATTACATTGTTTCAGGATTACATATGCATATCATTGCTTCCTGACACATAGTGGGAATGATACACAAATACAAGAGTAATACAGAAAAGAACATGCTACAACTGAAATACGATGAAGCTCTTGATCAACTTCCTCGGTTCCATCTCCACACTTCACGAACACTATCTAGGAACCCAATGGGGTGCAATGCACATTCCACCCAACCACATGGACCCGAAGGCCCACCCCCCCTGTTAGGAGATGACAAGGAAGCCCCACGACAGAGAATAGTCAAATGAAAAGGAAACAAGACTCAACAAACAAGGGTATGTTCAATAAACATAATTAACATCAACATCAAACGAAAACTTACAAGATGACTGCTTCTAGAGGCACACAAGGCAATAACAAGGGATACTATAGGAGAGTTTCATCGCACATCCCTATCATGGGTTATCCTGCCTGCCTCTCAATAGGCGTCGGCCCCCATCTATGGTTATCTTGGCTACCTCTCACTAGGTATCGGCCCCATAGGGTGACACATGCAAGACCACTAGCCTCTCATGAGGACGAGGTAGTGATCTTGCCGACCATGGCCTTCTCAGTCCACCCTTAGTCTGCAAAATCACTAACGACATGGGTCAGGTATCTTATTTATCTTAGTTAGTGTGATCCTACCCAAACCCACTAGTTTATTTTATTAGGTTTTCACTTATTAAACAAACTCTTCCATGGGTTATCTAGGTTACCCCTTTGTGTGTCAACCCCCACGAAGAGCCACTCTCCCTAATAGCACCAAAATAAATCCCACAAAATCAAGGGGTGTACTAAAACATAAATCACTAAAATCACGAGAACCAAGTACAAATGTGAGGCATGGACCTTCTCACTCAAGCCATGCAAAAAGGCAAGAAAACCATGAAACAAGGTTACACCCACTAGAGCTTGAAACTAGAAATGCAATCAACGAATCATAAAGGTCAAATCATGGTAATCCACATAAAATAAGTTTCCCACTGCCTTTGTAAGCCTATAGAAAAAACTACCCATAAACTCCCAATGGTTAAAAAAAACTCAATGCTAAGGGTTCCCACATTACTACACATAAATTCTCATCTAGTTGAAATATTACAAGGGGAAAAGAAAGCCACCCACATGCAAACATAAAAAATCAATCCTTAAATTCCATTATGCACTCAAGTAGTAATTTTCAAGAAAATACAAATTAATCACTTACATTTTGTTTAATCATTCATTGTGAATATCATTTCAATGCTCAAGAATTTATATAAACATATGCTAAAACACATTTTTTAAATATGCATTTTGACTTTAAAAAAATCACTTTATAACAATTCATGATATGTTTACTTATTACACACACATATGTGTGTGTGTTAATTTAAAATGATATTGTTAAAAGCACCTTAAACACATTTATTGGCTGCATTACGATAGCATAGAGAAGGCGTACAAATCCAACAATATAAAGCCAGAGATATAACTATATATATATATTCCTTTAAGAGAAAACACATGTTTATATACTTTTAAATTTAATTTAATTGTTGCATAAAATTTAAATGTATTAGATCTACAATTCCAGCCGTGCACCTACACGATTGGGGCAACTGGCTGCAAACTGAAGGAAAATTCCACAAAGCTATCACAAGAGGTCAAATGTTCGAAGGCTCTAGAAATAGCTGCAAAACCATACAACATAGTGATAGGAACTATCTAAGTTTCCCTTGCTCACTAAATTTTAATTCTATTACGGGTCAACCCAGCCATACTACGTTGTAACATTCAATTAAAATATTTTTAAAATAATTACCAAGCAGTTACTAAATAGGCAGTGATTAAATCGTAAACCAATCGACTCCCAAACTAAACTGAAGGTAATATAAAAATAAAGTTAAATTCAAAAATAAAATTGAATTACATCAACCTCCATGAAAGCGTAGGATGTCATACAAGGAAATTTTGTAACTAACTTCATATCCAAATGGGGGAAAGATGGTATGTTGGAAATCAAGCTAAATCAATATTAAAACAAACTGATATACCACATCCAGGCATATAAACACCAAATGGATAATTAATATTGATAAGGTGTATTGGTGAGAGAATAAGAGGGAATGGCTAAAAGCATCAAAATAACCTACAGAAAAAATCAAACTCTATCCCCTTAAATAGACTAAAACTTACAAGAATGAGAAGGCCTATCCCACACATGTTTCCTAAAAGAAATTTCGTTGCAAGAATACACAAAGCAAGAAATAGATGATTTGATAAAGACAACATGAAGCTAATAACAAAGGAAAACATTCCTTCAAGGATAGGATTTGATTTAGAGAAGAACATATGGTCTCAAAGAAAAATCAAACAAAGAGAGCAAAAGCCTAGGGCACGAGTTCTACAACTAAGTAATGAGTAGCTAAGACAATGACATCGATGTCAGTAATAGCATGATGCTTACACAACAAAAAATGATGGTCATCAATTAGAACCAATGGAAATATTAATCCTATAAAAAAAGGGTCTGCAAAACTCCCTAAGCCAAACTCTACTCATCTAAAAGGGATCGAACCACATAAAGAGAACATCGATTCAATCTTCGAAGAGTTCTTATTGCGTTAAACATGGAAAATAATAGGCTATGCATGAAATGATAACAACATCATGAATATAAAGACAATTCCTACTTGGTTTCCTTCACTTCGATGTTGGAGAAGGATGTGTGAACACGAGCTCTTTCGCGGCCCTTGAATTCCTTCTCTTGAACAAGCAAAAATCTATATTTTATTCTTTTAAAATGACTGAGAAAGAAGATAATTTGTAGAGCCAATTCATGTTGAATAATCAAAAATTCACTTCCTCCCTTTTCTTTTTCCCAAATTTTCAATTAAAGAAATTGTCTTTAGTTTTTAGGTATATGCAGGATCATGATGGGCTAAAAAGTGGCGATAAAATGGGTATGTGTAGGGTATGTGGCTGACGACTTTTTTTTAACCCAAAATTGATGAAACAGAAAGAGTTTTTAAAGGATATTCTCATATTTCCACTAATATAAATTATTCTTTACTTTGAATTTAATAAATAATTATTATTCATTTTCTATTTGAATTATGACTAAAGTCCTCATTGATAGGCTGATTGAAAACAATCTATAGCTTTCAAGCAGTATCACATTATATGCTTCACATACTTATAGGATTAAAAAAAAAAAAAGAATTTCATGAAGTTTTGACCAAGTTAAGGTGGTCAGACATATGAGTTTTTATATTTTATTAAATTTGTAATAAAAATTTCATAATTAATTATTTACTTGGAAAAAAATTACCAAAAAATATGCATCACATTAGGACATGAGTCCCTACTTATATCTAAAATATTATAAAAAATATTATCATTTTATTGTGGTTAGGTGGTCGACAACCTAATTCTTATTTTTTCCTTGAAATTTAAGTACTATTGCATTGAAATTTCAAATTTTCACGAAATAGATTTTTTTTTTTTTTAATAAATCTAGTAGTTTAGAAACTACATTCAATTTTCTACAGATTCTATTCTTACATATTTTTGAAATAATATAGATAACTTATTCAAATTTTTACGTCAAGTTGCCAAACTCTAATCTTCTGAATTTTTCACCACTTAAGGGCCTGTTTTTTCCATGATGATCCTTCACATACCCTTTCCAAAATAAAATCCAATGAAAAATCATTAAACCCACAAAAAATGGCAAGTTGCCCTCCCTTTTTCGTTTGGAACTATGCATACACTTGCATGCAAATATTTATGATCTGAATTTATTTTTAATAACTTTTCAATTACTTTTTGTGATTTAACTTTATCTCTAAATTTCCATTTAAATTCCAATTAATAATTTATTTCAATGCATTATCCATCACAATTGGAATTAAAATAAACATTGTTAATGAATACAATAATATTTTATTATATTCCATTTAAATATTGATCATTTAATAAAATAATAATAATTGAATAATTATAACATACAAAATTAATTTAATGATTAATTAATCAACAAAATTCACTTAATAATTTAATAATTTAATTTAATACTTTAATTAAATCAACATAATACTTACGAACGTCATTAAATTAACCAATTAATTAAACAACAATATAATAAAATTAACACAAAGAACTAATAACTACATCAAATAATTAAGACAACATTAAGTAAAATGAATGACTCAAAATGAAATGATACCAAAATGGGAACGGGGTAGCAGATGGACCACATCGTCAAACACAATGATGGGGTGACAGACTAGGGTGGGAGATTTCTTGTCAATCTCCAGTTTCTGCATCATACCCATTGGGCTTATAGGGCACGCTCAAACCTAACAATGTAGGTGGAGTCGATGCTTGGTACCTGCATCATGTGTTAGACCAAACATCAAGCAATATATATATATATATATATATATATATATATATATATATATATATATATCCAATCATAATCACATCTTGAGAGGAAGTTGCAATGCAGCAGGATGCTCACAAACGAGCAATGATACACTATCCTCTCACCAGACTCCAACTGGTAAACACGTCATCATAATTATCATAAAGAATTTACTAATCAATTACATAACAACATAGAACTACATCCATATGATAAACATAATGAGTTAAATCCAAACAAAACATCAAACACCATGTATCTACATAACATAAACATCCAAAAAGAGTAACATAATCATCCAAGTAAACTAAACTGTCAACCAACCAAATCAAACTGGTGAACAACCACCAACATAGTCTCAAGGTACACAACATAACATGAAAAGAGTACCAAAATAGTGAAAAAAATATGAGAAGAATTACATCCTCCCCCCTAGAGCTAGGCTTACTCCTAGAAACCAATGAACAATTAAGGAAAAGACTCTCTAATGTGGGATGCATCCTCTCATGTCACCAAAGTCTCATCATTAGGATCCCATTGGACCCACACCTGCTCAATTTTTATGCCCCTAAGAGTGAGCCTCCTGTGATAAAGAATGGCCATGATCTTGAGTTCCAATTGCTCATCCTCAACTTATAATGCATTCCAATCAAGTACATGAGATATATCAGGATAATAAGGCCTAAGTACAAAAATGTGAAACACATCATGTATGTGTGACAGACTGGGCAACAACCCTAGGTGATAACCAATGGGGCCAATTCTCTCCAAACACCTCAAACAGTCCCACAAAATGAGGAGCAAGCTTAGAGCCTTTTCCATACCAGATTAGACTCTTTCATAGATGCACTTGCAAGAAAACCCGATCTTCAACTACAAACTAACAGTCAACCCTATGCACATCTGCATACTTCTTTTTCATGTCTTGAGCTACCTGTTGCTTCATGTTCTAAAGTACTTTGGGTCTAAGGAGAAATATATCTTCAAGATGGTTCCAACTCAATGGGATATGACAAGGATAGCCATACAATGCCTAAAAGGGAGTCATACCAATCAAGCTATGATATCCATTATTATAAGCAAACTCCACCAAATGCAAATAGTCCTCCCAACATGATTGTTGATCCATCATGTACATTTAGAGCATGTCCTCAAGAACCTAGTTAACCCTCTTGGTCAATTCATCCATCTATGGATGGTATGTAGAACTAAATTTCAGCTGGGTCCCTAAGGTATATTGTAAGGATGTCCACAATGTAGAAGTGAACACCGGATCTCTATCGGAAATAATCCTTTGCTGAATTTTGTGTAGTTGAACAATATCTTCCATGAATATTTTGGCTATCATTGAAGCAGTATAAGATGATTGGATGGGAGAAAAGTGTACTACCTTGGTCAACTTGTCAATAGTGACCATGATAGCATCGTGTCGACAAGAAGACATAGGAAAACCAACAATAAATTTCACTGATATGATATCCCATTTCCATTCAGGAACAAGATGAGGCTATAATAGATTTGTGGGATGTTGGTGTTCTTCCTTAACTCTCTGAAACTCCAAAAATCTCCCCACAAATTCTATGATGTCCCTCTCCATGCTAGCCTAGAAATATAGTGGACGAATGTCTGCATACATCTTGACTCCCAAATAAGTAGAATAGGGAGCTCGATGTGCCTCAATCATGATTAGGGTATGAAGACCCTCGGTTAGAGGCACATACATGTGACTTGAATACCCCAAAAGGCCATTGGATTCTAATGAATAATTGAAAAAAATTCCCTCCAAATCTCTATCTAATTCAATTTCTCACTTCACTTCCTAATACCAATTATCTATGGAAAGTGTTGTGAGGATCTAGCTCCTCAAATCCACACCAAGAGTCACTGCAACTACCTCATGTCTCTACCAACTCAGAGCATCTATTACTATGTTTTCCTTTCCCTAGATGTACTTAACCTCAAAATCATATTCACAAATAAATTTCATCCATCTCCTTTGCCTGACATTCAGATTTGACTGCGTAAAGATATACTGCAAGTTGCGATGATCACTATGTAGCTTGAACCAATGCCCCAATAAAAAGTGCCTCCATCTCACAAGGATGTGAAAAATAGTGGCTAACTCCAAATCATGTGTGGGGTAATTCATCTCATGATCCTTGAGCTTGCGGGACTCATATGCAATCACATGACCTTCTTGAATGAGAACAACTCCTAAGCCTTCCAAGGAAGCATCTGTACACACCATGAAATCCCCAGTAGGATCAAGAACTGCTAGGATAGCTGCATTGGTCAACTTTTCCTTAAGGGTCTAAAAATATAACTAGCACTGTTTTGACCAAACAAACTTCTTCCCTTTCCTCTAAAGAGAAGTGATGGGATGTGTAATCCTCAAATATCCCTAAACGAACCATCAATAGTAGCCCACCAAACCCATAAAATTGTGAATCTCATGAACATTCATGGGTGGAGGCCAATCAATGATGACTTGAATCTTTCAAGGATCCACAATGATACCTTCTCCAGAGATAACATGACCCAAGTATTTCACTTCAGTCTTAAAGAAATCACACTTTGCTAGATTAGCATACAACTGATTGTCTCTCAAGCACTTCAACACCTATCTCAAATGTTCTTCATGCTCCTCTATAGTTTTTGAGTAGATTAGGATATCATCAAGGAACACGAGAAAAAATCTATCCAAGTAGGTTCGGAAGACTCCATTCATTAGACTCGTGAAAAATGACGTTGCATTCGTCAACCTGAATGACATAATTTAGTGAATTCATAATGCCCATAACAAGTGTGAAATGTAGTTTATGTATACCAACTTTGGCTATCTGCAATTGAAGGTATCCCAACTTTAGATCAATCTTTGATAATACCTGAGCCCCCTTTATCTGATCAAATAGACTATCAATTCTCAGGACAGGGTACTAGTTCTTCACTGTCACTTTTTTTATCTATCTATAATCAATGCACAAATGGAGGGAACCATCCTTCTTCTTCATGAATATCACTAGTGCTCCCCAAGGGGAAACACTAGGAAGAATGAGCCCTTTTGCTAAATATTCCTCCAATTGCAAACAAAGCTCCTAAAGTTCCTATGTTGTCATTTGATATGGAGCTCGAGATATAGGCTCAACTTCAGGTATAAGGTCAATTCTGAAGTCGATGTCACACTTTGGTGGAATCCCCATAATTTCACTCAGAAAAACATCTACAAAATCCTTAAGTAGAGGATAGTCATCCAATGACACCTCTCGACTCTCTCCCAAATCCAAGTCATTAACTGACACAACAACCAGTTAACAACCCAAATGGAAACACCTCTTCAATTACATAGAAAAAATCATCTATAATGAGATGGACAGGTCTCTATATGCCAACAATCTCAACCTCATCACCTAAATCATCTACACATTACACAGCCTTGTGGTGACAATCTATCATAGCTCGGTGAGCGCTTAGCCAATCCATACCTAAAACCATATCATAGTATCCAAGAGGTAGGATACGGAGGTCCACCATAGTCACTAGTGTCCCAATTTTTAAACTACAACCATGAACAAGTGATTCTACTGCTACCTTTACTCCAGAGACCAATTTAACCTACCACTTAGTGCCTTGGCTTGCTGCCACCAGTCTACAATGCTCTACTACCAAAGGAGAAATAAATGAATCTGATGCACCAAAATCAAAGAGAATAGAAATACTAGTTCCTTGTAACACACTTGATGTCTCAACCATGGTGCCCTGATGATCAACTTGAAAATTTTCAATCATCATGAATAATCAGTGTGATCTTCCCGCATCACCCACCGTCAGCTTCGAAGTGGCTAGCCTCTGACTAAAACCTATAGTGTTCCTATGTAGACATTGTATAGCAATATTCCCCTATTGACCACAAGAGAAACAACATGTGCCCCGACCAAAACTTTTTCCACCAAACAGTGGATTCAACTATTGAAAACTGCCTCAACTGGGTGCCGACTATGTACTCTATGGAGGCTACTCAAAATGGTCTTGCCAAGCTCATTGCCAATTCCAATTCTTTCTAGACTAAGATCTTCCACTTTTTTGGGACTGAGAATTTTATGCTTAGGCTGCAAATGTTGTTGAACACCCTTAGAGGGCACATGATGACTATTGGAAGAGCCTGCAACTTGAGCCTTCCCACCTTGAGAACCAAATCTAGATGTAGGTGCACTGCCAATATGAACACCTATGTGGCCTCCCAAAGCCATGGCCAAGTTTTTCTCCATAAGATGAGCCTTTTCAACAACTACCTCCATTGTCACCAGCTTGAAGACCCATACTCCTCCACTGATTTGGGTGTTTAATCCCCTCACAAAGTGCTATACTAGCATAGCTTCATCATTATCGATTCCTGCATATTGCTCAATGAACATTGCAATTTGCTCAAATCATGGAATTCATCTGCCTAGCATTGTCTCCAGTGGTCTGAAAGGAAACATGCCTTGAATCTCTCCATAAATAACTCCCAAGTCACTACACTGATGTCCAGATGCAATTTTTTCTCTTCTAGTCGCCACCAAGTGGATGCAAAGCCTCAGAGGTGCATGATGGCACACCTATCCTTAGTATTGTTTCCATAAGGATGCATAAAAAAGCATTGATCTAGATCAATCAGCCATGGTTCTTCCTCCAATCCTCCACCAGTACCATTGAATGTGGGATGGCGTGCTCTCAATAGGTCTCTCATGTGACCCGCCACTACTGCATCCTTCTTCGCTGCTAATTCTCTTGGCCTTGGTGATCTCTCCCTTTCTCTCTCCACCTGCTTCTCCCCATCCTACCTAGGGCCTAAGTGGCCCAGTACCTCCCCTAACAATTGTTGTAACTACAATCCATCAAACTCTGACTACTCCAGATTTTGACCACTTCCTGCTGGATTATTTTGGGAACTCTGAAGTTCCTCACATTTTGAACCATGGGAGCTTAGAGATGACGAGCAGTGGTGGTTGGCTCCACAACCACCACCTCGTCCTTTTCCATGACCATGACCCCTACCCTTAGGCATGTTCTTGCACAACATTAGAGGGGAGCATGTAAGATCAAGAGGTAAGCACAAAGGTTAACCTAATGGGCTCAGACTACCTAGAGTACCCAGTTTTTTCAAACCTAGCTCTAATACCAAGTTGTAACACCCTGCCATGTGAACCCCAAAGGACAACTAAAACTAACAAATTTCAATATTTTTTTGAAGTAAACTAACATAAGATGAACATTAACAAAAAACACATGTAATGCAATTATACAAATACAATATCAACTACATCCTTTGGGGTACACATGACAGGATTACTAAACCCAAACCATAACGTTAATTAACGAATCCCAAGATTACATTATAAAACCATAATATAGGGTAAGTGAACAATGTATATATATCCATCATAATACATCAATAAGAAACATCCATATATGAACACATGATGTAATCAAGGATATATATATATATATATAAACATTACAATTGTCAAAGTAGAATATACATGTACATCATAGTTATGATATGAAATTACATCATTTCAAGATTACATATGCACATCAATGCTTCCTAACACATAGTGGGAATGATACATCAAATACAAGAGTAATATAGAAAAGAACACAGTACAACTGAATTGTGGTGAAGCTCTAGATCAACTACCTTGGTACCAACTCCATGCTTCATGAACACCATCTGGGAACCCTATGGGGTGAAAAACATGTTCCACCCAACCACATGGACCTAAAGTCCCACCCCTCAGGCTAGGAGATCGCAAGGAAACCCCACAACAGAGAACAATCAAGTGAAAAGGAAACAAGACTCAACAAACAAGGGTAACAATAAACATAATTAACATCAACATCAAACAACTTACAAGATGACTACTTCTAGAGGCACACAAGGAAATAACAAGGGATACTATAGGAGAGTGTCATTGCATGACCCTATCATGGGTTATCTTAGCTGCCTCTCAATAGGCATCGACCCCCATCTATGGTTATCATGGCTACCTCTCACTAGGCGTCAACCCCATAGGGTGACAAATGTGGGACCACTAGCCTCTCATGCGGACGTGGTAGTGATCTTTCTGACCATGGCCTTCTCAGCCCACCCTTAGACTGCAAAAGCACTAACGACATGGGTGAGGTATCTTACTTATCCTAGTTAGTGTGATCCTACCCAAACCCACTAATTTATTTTATTAGGTTTTCACTTATTAAACAAACTCTTCTATGGGTTATCCAGGCTTCCCCTTTGTGTGCCAGCCCCCATGAAGAGTCACTCTCCCTAATAGCACCCAAACAATTCTCAAATCATCAAGGGGTGTACCAAAACACAAACCACTAAAATCATTAGAACCAAGTACACATGCGAGGAATGGACCTTCTCACTCGAGCCATACAAAAGGTAAGAAAACCACGAAACAAGGTAACACCCAGTGGAGCTCAAAACTAGAAATGCAATCAACGAATCATAAAGTTCAAATCATTGTAATCCACAAAAATAAGTTTTCCACTACCTCTGGAAGCCTATAGAACAAACTACCCATAAACTCCTAATGGTAAAAAAAAAACTCAATGCTAAGGGTCCCCACATGACTACACACAAAATCTCATCTAGTTGAAATATCACAAGGGGAAAAGAAAGCCACCCACATGGAAACATAAAAATCAATCCTTAAATTCCACTACACACTCAAGTAGTAATTTTCAAGAACATAAAAATTAATCACTTACATTTCTTTTAATCTTTCATCGAAAAAATAATTTCAATACTCAAGAATTTATATAATCATATGCTAAAACACATTTTCTAAATATGAATTTTGACTCACAAAATTGCTCTTTATAATAATTCATGAGATATTTACTTATTACATGCATATACATATATATTATATATATACATACCTATATATATAGATATATATCGATGGAAATGATTTATGTATATATGTATATATACATATATATATATAAATATAAGTATATGTGTATTACATATTAATTTAAAATGATATTGTTAAAAGCACTTTAAACACACTTATTGGCTGACTTGTGACAGCATAGAGAAGATGCACAAATCCAAAAATATAAAGCCAAAGATATAAATATATACATACATACATACAAATATATATATATATGCCCGAACAATATATTTTTAATAGTTAGGAATGCTATGTCTCCTTTTTGCTCAATTAGGGTCTTTCACCTAATGAAAGGAGATCTAGATCCCACACCCAAAATCTAGGTGATTCACTCAATTTAATGTATTTATGATGAAATTATGACTAAATGCAATCATATAAATGCAACAAAATGATAAAATTGATTGATTGTTTATGCAAAACCTAAGAAATATGAAGTGCTTGAAAACACATTATGTAATGCAAGAACACCTAGAAATGTGAACAAAACTGAACAAAAATGGATGAAATTGAAAGTATGCACCTGAAATATTGATGGAGACTAGAAATGGCTTCTGGAATGCTACTAATGCTGATTTTTAGGCTTGGTGGGACTCATTCACCATTCTGGGCAAATAAGTCCCAGCTCTGGAGAACTCTTCTGAAACCTGCTTCAGACAAAAACGTATCTAAAAAATGCAGGAAACCCAAAATAGGCCTAGAAGTGGGAATCATTCGTCACCCATAGAAAATGAGTCGACTTTTGAATTTTTGAAAAATTCAAAGGTGGAAATAGGAGCCTTTGATATACACTTTGTGCTTCTCTAGGTGTCCAGTTCTGAAACTGTCAAATTTGGGTATGAAAATGCCTTTTGTGGGTATTTTGAATTGTCAAATGAAGAGATGACTTGAACAACTTTGAAATGCAATCTTCGATGATTTCCAAGCCTTGAAGATGCCTAAATCTAAAAACACACAAGACAAGAAAGAGAAATTTTGGATGTTAGGGCATGGGGGTTTGCCTTGGTCAAACCCCTTTTAGGTAATTAAACTAAAATAGAGAAAGAATGTAATGAACCATGTAACAATGGAGTCAATACATTTCCATGAATATTGATCTTGAATTTCTGGAAAAAAACATTAAGAATCTACCCTTTAATTTCTTAGGAAGCTATCTTGATGACTTGCAATGATGAAACCCTAACTTGCTTGACTTGAGATGGAAGAATGATGAAGAATGGTTATGATTTAGGGTTTAAAGAGTTGATTTTATAGGAAATTTTCCTTATTTTCCTATTAATTGGATCCCTAAGGTTGACATGTAAAAAAAATAAAGGGTATGTGCAGGATCATCATGGAAAAAACAATCCCTTAAGTGGCGATAAAATTAAGAAAAATTAGAGTTAGGAAACTTGACATAAAAATTTGAATAAGTTATCTATATTATTTCAAAAATATGTAAACCATACAACAAGGAAATTTTGTAACTAACTTCATAGCGAGATGGGGGAAAGATGATACGCTCAAAATCAAGTTGAATCAATATTAAAACAAACAGATATACCACATCCACGCATATAAACACGAAATGGAGAATTAAGATTGATAAGGCATATTGGAGAGAGAATAAGAGGGTGCAGATGAAAGCATGAAGATAACCTATAGAAAAAATCAAACTCTATCTCCTTAAACATAGTGAAACTTACAAGAATGAGGTGTAGAAACCACATGTTTCCTAAAAGAAATTTCATTGCAAGAACACACAAGGAAAGAAATAGATGGTGTGATAAAGAAATAATGAAGCCAAAAAAAAGGACAATATTCCTTCAAGGATAGGTTACAATTTAGAGAAGTAACATCTGGTCTCAAAGCAAAATAAAACAAAGAGAGCAAAAGCCCAGGGCACAGTCTCTACAACTAAGTAATGAGAAGCTAAGATAATGACATTGATGGCAGCAATAGCATGATGCTTACACAACTGAAAACAATGGTCATCAATTAGAACCAATGGCAATATTAATCCTATAAAAAAACGGTTTGCAAAATTCCCTAAGAAAAAATCTACTCGTCTAAAATGGATCAAACCACATAAAGAGAACATTGTTCAATCTTCAAAGAGTTTTTATTGCATTAAACATGGAAAAGAATAGGCTATGCATGAAATGATAACAACAACATGAATATAAAGACAATGCCTACCTAGTTTCCTTCACTTTGATGCTGGAGAAGGATGTGTGAACACGAGCTCTTTCACAACCCTTGAATTCCTTCTCCTGAACAAGTAAAAATTTGTATTTTATTCTTTTAAAATGATTGAGAAAGAATATAATTTGCAGAGCCAATTCTTGTTGAATAATCAGAAATTCACTTCCTCCCTTTTCTTTTTCCCAATTTTTCAAATTATAAAGAAATTTTCTTTAGTTTTCCAAAATAAAATCCAATGAAAAATCTTTAAAACCACAAAAAACAACAAGTTTTCGTCCCTTTTCAATTCAGAACTATGCATGCACTTGCATGAAAAATATTTTTGATTTAAATTTCTTTTTAATAACTTTTCAATTACTTTATGTGATTTAGCTTTATCTCTAAATTTTGATTTAAATTCCAATTAATAATTTATTTAAACACATTATCCATTGCAATTGGAATTAAAATAAACATTATTAATCAATACAATAGTATTCTATTATATTCTATTTAAATATTCATCGTTTAATAAAATAATAATAATTGAATCATTATAACATATTGAATTAATTCAATGATTAATTAATCAACAACATTCACTTAATAATTTAATAATTTAATTTAATACTTTGATTAAATCAACATAATACTTATGAACTTTGTTAAATTAACCAATTAATTGAACGACAATATAATAAACTTAACACAAAGAACTAACAACTACATCAAATAATGAAGACAACATTAAGTAAAATGAATGACTCAAAGTGAAATGATACCAAAATGGGAACGGGGTAGCAGACATACCACATCATCAAACACAATGATAGGGTGATAGAATAAGGTGGGAGACTTTCTAGTCAATCTCTAGTTTCCACATCATACCCATTGGGCTTATAAGACATGCTCAAACCTGATAGTGTAGGTGGACTCGATGTCAAGTACCTTCATCCTACATCAAACCAGACATCAAAAGCAACATATATATCCAATCACAAGCACACCATGAGAGGAAGTCACAGCATAGTAGGGCACTCATGAACAAGCGATGCTACATCATCCTCTCACCAGAATCCAACCGGTAAATGTGTCATCATAATTATCACAAAGCAATAACTAATCAATTACATAACAACATAGAACTACATCCATGTGCTAAACATAACCAGTTAAATCCAAAAACAACATCAAACACCATTTATCTACATAACATAAACATCTGAAAAGAGTAAAATAGTCATCCAAGTAAACTAGACTGTCAGCCAACCAAATCAAACTAGTGAACCACTGACATAGTCTCAAGGTACACAACATAACATGAAAAGAGTATCACAATAGTGACAACAACATGAGAGGCATTAAAATATGAAAAGTCTGAGAATATGTTAGTGAACATGAAATAGGTTTCTCAAAAGGTGAGTACATGGTCTCAAACATATGGGGTAAGTGCAAGAAGTTAGGTCCACAAAGAGGGAAAGTTTCATGCAAAGAAAAAATGTTAATGGGGAGGGTATGTGCAGGATCATGATGGGCCAAAAAGTGGCAATATGATGGGTATGTGGCTAACAACTTTTTTCTTACCCAAAATTGATGAAACGAAAAGGGTTTTTAAAGGAGATTCTCAACTTTCCACCAATATAAATTATTCTTTACTTTGAATTTAATAGGTAATTATTATTTATTTTCTATTTGAATTGTGACTAAAGTCCTGATTGATAGGTTGATTGAAAAACATCTATAGCTTTCAAATGGTAACACATTTTTTGAATCCAAAACATGTGTCACATTCTATGTTTTGCATACTATAGGATTAAAAAAAGAAAATTTGAATTTCATGATGTTTTGACCAAGTTAAGGTGGTCAGACATACGAGGCTTTTATATTTTTTAAAATTTGTAATAAAAAATTCATAATTAATTATTTACATGGAAAAAATTACAAAAAATATGCATCACATCGGACATGAGTCCTCTACTTATATCTAAAATCTTATAAAAAAATATTATCATTTTATTGTGGTTAGGGTGGTTAGGACATACACCTACTTCTTACTTTTCCCTAAAATTTAAGTACTCTGCATTGAAATTTCAAATTTTTACCAAACAGATTTTTTTTTTAAAACAAACCTAGTAGTTTAGAACCTACATTTAATTTTCTACAGATTCTATTCTTACATATTTTTGAAATAATATAGATAACTTATTCAAATTTTTAAGTCAAGTTTCCTAACTCTGATTTTTTTGAATTTTTTGCCACTGAAGGGTCTGTTTTTTCCATGATGATCCTACACATACCCGGGACCCAACCATGAAATTAGAAGACATACCTATTAAACTTTAGGATCCCATCCTAAATGGGTACCCGTTCTTAAAATATAATAGGTACCTAATTTAAAATGGATACCAATTCTAAAAATAGAATGTGTACCCACTTTAAAATGGTTACCCATTCTAAAATTTTGAAATCTTAACTCACGTTTTGAAATGGTTTTAGGCTCAAGAAAGGCATGATAACCTAACCCAAGTAGCCTTGGAATTGCAAGTACAAGTTCATGGAGATGTTAAGAGTGTTGCAAGTATGAGAAGATTGGTGTTTTCATTGATGTCAACAAGCTCAAGTGTTGCCATTGGTGTCAACTATATAGGGAGGAAGAAGATAATTATTGAGAGAGATGGTTGAGTGTAAGTAGTTTATGTTATCCATGCTTTTATTAGTTACATTATTTTGTCATTACTAAAGCTACTAGTATCAACTTCTAATGTTACTATGATAAGATTATGTGATCTATGGTTGATTTTCTATGTTGCAATTGGCTTAGTTTTGTTGAGGGTGTATTGAAGATGATCAGGATGTGTCTTTAGTGCTTGGTTCCAAGTGATTTTGAGAAAATTTGATAAAAAGAGGAAATAGTGTGTTGCAGTGATGTTCTGGGTTTGCAAGTTTGTGTTCTTGGGTTGCTTTGCATTTCTTCTAGGTTGAAGATATATTTGTGTTCTTTATATATGTTAATCAAAGATGTTCAAAGATATTGTATCCAAAATTTGGTGTGTTGGATCACTTTGCAAAAAAAAATTGTTCACTTGAATGTGAGCTATGTATTGTAGAGGTGTTTGGGAGAAATGTATTTGCTCCACATTTATCTGCAGAAGTATGTTTCAAGTATTTTGGATCTAAAGGAGTGTTGATAGTGTTGATATCTTTCTTTAGTCAATATGGTTTGAGGTTTGGTGCTCCAAAATTCAATTTCTTGAGTTACAATGTATGGTAGAGTTATCTATGTGTACTGGGTTTGTACATTCTTCAAGTGAAAGATATTACAAAGGAGTTTGTTGGATTTTATTGTATTTGTGGAATATTCTAGAGTTTTTTTAGGTTACATTTGTTGTATGTGATTTATGGATAGATCAACGGAAATTTGCACTGAAAATTTTAATGGTTTTTACATAGGTATCAACCAATCTTGGTGTTTACACTGCTTGTGAAGGTGGTTAGATATTTTTGGAAGTGTGGTGTGGTGTGTAAGGATGGATTTGGTTCCTAGCTAAAGAGTGTTGTGGTCAAACTTCATTCCTTTGCACCACGAGAATATTTTGGTGTTGGCCTAATTTGAATTTTCATGGTTGACGTGCACAACCAACCTTGGAGAAGGTTTCAAGGTTGAAGAATGTATAAAAAATAGTTGAGTTGTTGAGGGATTGTATTGAAGAAGAGATAGACTGTAAGTATGATGTGAATTGTAGAGTATTAGAGTAGTGTAATGTGAGATTTCATGTGTTATATTACTGGATGTAGTGAGCAGAAGGTGTCTACAATTCTTTAATCAGGTTGCAAAGGTGTTGATGACATTTTGGTGGATTCTTTGTTGCATTGAAATAGTTTTCTCTATGTAACATTTCTTATCTATCTTATTTTCTATTATGGTAGTGAGCCTTTCTCTTTCTAGGAAGTGAGCCCTCTGATAGTGGTCCCTTGTAATCAGTGTTGCTATTATTTATATTGTGAGCTAATCCTCACCATGGTTTTCCCCATCTTGGATTTTCCACATAAATCAAGTGTTCTCTTGTGTATGGTGTTAAGTCATTTTAGTTTTTATTATTTTCTTTTCATGCCAAATCATCATAACATATTTAAGGGTTTATTGAATGAATGTTGATCTAAATGTGTATGAGGTTTTTGAATTTTTAAGGTACAACTAATTCAGCCCCCCTCTCAGTTGTCTTGTGCATTCAAAAAAGAGAAATAACTGACTTTGGCAATATGGCTACTAGGGATTTTTTAAGAATTATTTAGTGAAATTAAAACCCATTATAGATCATAATGTCTAGTTTTCAAATATGCATTTTTTATTATTGGATTAGTTTTTATGTTTTTTAATTAATTTCTAAAGAAACTTGTCCATAAACTTGAAATGTTAGGCTTTAATATTTTTTAATAACTTTTAATTTGTTAATTTTCTTGTAAAAAAATTATTTTTTATTTTTTTAAAAGGGGTGAAAACAATTTATTCAATAAAGAGCATCCAAGCACATCAAGAGGAAAAAAATACCAAATTCTTCCAAAAAATAACAACACCAAACATCATAGCAGAGTCATACAAAGATGTATTAAAGACCAAACAACACCAAAAAATATTGTTTAACAATAACCTAGGGATACACCTATTGATCCTCATAAAGATATTTGGACACATTATTCCTTTTATCCAAGTAAAATTGTCTCTGTTCAAACACATTCCAAGTCCCTTGACCATTAAAGGCCCATTTTTGCAAGAAATCAACAACTCTATTCCATTCTCTAGGAATATGAACAAACGAGATGGAATCAAAATTCGAAGAAAGATGAAGAATTTTCTTCAGAATTAGAACCAATCTCCACAAAGAGTGGGTATGTGTAGGATCATCATGGAAAAAATAGGCCCTTAAGTGGCAAAAAATTTAGAAAAATCAGAGTTAGGCAACTTGACGTAAAAATTTGAATAAGTTATCTATATTATTTCAAAAATATGTAATAATAGAATCTGTAGCAAATTGAATGTAGTTTCTAAATTACTAGGCTTATTTAAAACTTAAAAAATCTATTTGATGAAAATTTTAAATTTCAATTCAGTACTTAAATTTCAAGGAAAAAATAAGTGTGTGTCTAACCACCCTAACCACAATAAAATGATAATATTTTTTTATAAGATTTTAGATATAAGTAGAGGACTCATGTCCATATTTGATGCATATTTTTTTGTAATTTTTTTCCAAATAAATAATTAATTATGAATTTTTATTACAACTTTTAAAAAATATAAAAATTCATTTGACCACCTTAACTTGGTCAAAACTTCATGAATTTTTATTTTTTTTTAAATCCTATACTATGCAAAGCATAGAATGTGACACATGTTTTGGATTTAAAAAATGTGATACCATTTGGAAGCTATAGATGTTTTTCAATCAGCCTATCAATGAGGACTTTAGTCATAATTCAGAAAGAAAATGAATAATAATTGTTTATTAAATTCAAAGTAAAGCATAATTTATATTGGTGGAACGCTGAGAATCTCCTTTAAAAACCCTTTTCGTTTCATCAAATTTGGGTTTAAAAAAAGTCGTCAGCCACATACCCATCATATCGCCACTTTTTGGCCCATCATGATCCTTCACATACCTGAGTCCTAAAAATGTCTCTTACTAATAAGTGAGACCAAAATCATAGATTCAATCTCACATATCACATCTCTCTAGCCAAACTCATAAGCTCTCTCCAGAGCCTTATGAATCACACAAGCCTTGATCTAATTGTTAGATTGCACACCCCTATGAATGGAGAAGAAAAATTGCATGCTCTTGCCACTACCATGATCCACCCCTCTAATCCCAACATCACTAGGATTTCCCCAAGCACAACCATCGATGTTAATTTTAAGAGTATCAGTTGAAGGACACCATCACCCCTTCCTATTCACTTTCTTAGAGGGTTTTGGCCTACTTTCCCTAAACTCTAAAGGGCCTAGAGAAGAATAAATCCAAAGATAGAAGCTATCTACATGTCAAAAGAAGACATAGACCCTCCCACATCAATTTTAGATAATATAGTTTCTTTTGTGGGTATGCGTAAGATCATCATAGAAAAAACAGGCCCTTAAGTGGCAAAAAAATTAGAAAAAACAGAGTTAGGAAACTTGACGTAACAATTTGAATAGGTTATCTATATTATTTCAAAAATATGTATGAATAGAATCTATAGCAAATTGAATGTAGTTTCTAAACTACTAGCTTTGTTTAAAAAAATCTATTTGGTGAAAATTTGAAATTTCAATGTAGTAGTACTTAAATTTAGGGGGAAAAATAAGTAGGTGTCTATCGACCCCCTAACCACAATAAAATGATAATATTTTTTATAATATATTTTGGATATAAGTAGAGGACTCATGTCCTGATGTGATGCATATTTTTTTGTAATTTTGTTTCCAAGTAAATAATTAATTATTTATTTTTTATTACAACTTTTAAAAAATATAAAAAACTCGTATGTCTGACCACCTTAACTTGGTCAAAACTTTATGAAATTCAATTTTTCTTTTATTAATCCTATAGTATGTGAAACATAGAATGTCATGCATGTTTTGGATTCAAAAAATGTGATACCATTTGAAATCTATAGATGTTTTTCAATCAGCCTATCAATCAAGACTTTAGTCGTAATTTGAATAGAAAATGAATAATAATTACTTGTTAAATTCAAAGTAATGCATAATTTATATTGGTGGAAAAATGAGAATATCCTTTAAAAACCCTTTTCATTTAATTAATTTTGGATTAAAAAAATTCATCAACCACATACCCATCATATTGCCACTTTTTGGCCCATCATGATCCTGAACATACCCTTATAATACTATGCACATTATACCAAACCTACAAAACCACCCAATGTCACTCATGGAAAATGCATTGGTTTCTCTCCAACCAAATCTGTCAAATAATAATAGAAGGTACCAAATCCCAAGAAGCCACCAAACAAGGTGTAGATACAAGACGATGACACAAATTCTCCCAAAATTCTTGCAAAGATAGAGAAAACCTAAATGGTATTCTCCAAATTTCCCATTGTAGTCTCCAAATTTCAAGAGAAAAAGGATACAAAAAAATAGGTGATCAGTTCTTTCTTCACCATGTAGGTCCCCTCTACAATAACCTCTCTCAGTTTTTGATATCTTTCAGGTGTTTTCCCATGGTTTCTAGTTTTTAGTTGATGGAAAACGGGTCAGATGCATGTAGTGTAAAGTTGCAAAAGGGTGCAAATTTCATTTTTCTCCTCATGCGACCAAACCAATAGTTCCAAAAAATTTGGACTGGTGGGTTTATGCTAGGAAAGGTCTAGTTTAGCACCCAAACACATTGAAATAGTTCAAGCTACATTGTACCGACGAAGTCTCTTAATAGACCAAAGTTCAAAAAAGTAGCAATCTTTAAGGAGCTATTACTTGAAAATCATGCCACTTAGAAACAATTCATCTGAGGCTACAGGATCACATAGGGCCCCTCAACAATAACCACTCTCAGCTTTGTATATCACTAAGGTGTTTCCATGTGGTGAAAGTTTTTTCTGATGCTCCAAAAACTGTCAGATGCATGTAGTGTAAAGTTGCAAGGTAGCCTAATTTTTGTTTTGTTCTTCGTGGGGTCAAACCATTAGTGCAACAAATCTAGTTGGGAAAATTTATGCTAGGAATGGTCACCACCCTTCATTATAAAAGGGTCATAGTCTTTCCTATTTGAAGGTTCACAACTTTTTACCTTTGAAATGTCACAACCTAAATAATATCATCACTATTTGTGAGAACCTAAATTAATTTATTTGCAATATTACCTAAGGATGTATTCTTAATTTTATTCTTCAAGGGTGATATGGATGTTTTTCTCAAAGATAAATTTCTCTCCCTTTATGTTAGTGCTTATCGACCTAAAAAGCATTTTGAAAAACTTTTTTTTTAATACACATGAAATAATCTTGTTGAAGATACATCCAGTCATGAATCAAACAAGTAGACATACATAATATATAAAGTATGAGGAATACATGTGGATACACGTAATACATGAAGTATACATAGGAATCATGAAGCATACATGTGAATAAATGTAATACATAAAGTATACACAAGAAGCATGAAGCATACACATGAAAACATGAAGTATACACATGAAGCATGAATCATGCATATGAACACCTGAAGTATACACAAGAATCATGAAGCATACACATGGAATGGTATCATTAAGCATACATATGGAATGGTAGATGTCCTCCAAGAATTATATGACAAACTTATAGAGGTACAAGGTCATATGTAATAATTTCTTGCTCATTTTTAGTTGCATACTTCAAAGTTCATTGTATAATTACATGAATTTAATTACCATGCTACAATGATCCTACTGAGTATGGGCTTATATGTGTAGTGGTAGAGAGACCTAGGTGTTCTATTGCATTATGTATTATTATATTCATATGATTGATTTAATGTTCAATAATCTTAGAGGAGAATAATGTTCAAAAGTTATAGATTTACAATTATATTATAAAGTAAGAGTGCATGTGATACAATTGGAATTTAAATATTTGAAGTAAACCATCTAAAAATATCCATTGAAGCATGGTTTTGTAATGCAAATATGGACACCATCAACAAAAAAGATGTGTATTAACCACATAGCCATGTAGGCATACATCAATATCTATCAATATTAGTATAACATATATAAAAAATAGCCATATATGCTTACAAGAAGTCCATATAGGCATACAATGCCAACTATATGTAGTACAAAACATATGTCCACAAATTCTATATAGGTATACAACAAGGGAACCCAATAAAAAAGCATTCCTCTCTAGGTGAAGAAAAACTTTCATAGGAAGCCTTTGATCTTTGAGGGGATGGAGACACATATGAGAGTGGTCTACTTTGAATCTAAGGGCTTCTCCTCCTATTTAGTTCATCATGGAGCCTTAGTTGTTACAATAAAAATTATAGAAATTACATTATAAAAAATGAAATATTTTATAAATAATCACTTACCACCTACAAATGATCTATCTCCTATTTTTCCATAGTAGCAGGATCAGGTTGTGGCATTCTAATATCCTATAGAAACCATCTAGACATAAATTAAACTTAAAATCAATAATTATTTGATTTTTCAATAATAAAAAACTATAACAACCAATGTAATTTGAAATTTACTAATCTGCCTCATACCCCCATCAAAGGCATGGAGCTATCAATTGCGGAAGACACACCATTCTCCATTGTCATATGAACATCAGGAGGTGTCTCCACCTACATCATCTAAAAATTAAACAACATTATTCAATTACAAAAACTAGAATAGTGATGTAGGTCATGGCTTATAATGTATGAGATAGTCAACAAAATTTTGAGTACTTTGGTAAACATGTATGAAAAAAGTGGTAGCATAGACAAGGCAGTGATCTATTTGAAACTTTTTTGAGAGAATTGTTTGATAAAATACTTTGGTAGACATGTTGGAAAATGTGGTAGAATAGACAAGGCAGTGAGCTATTTGAAAAAATTCCTCAAAGAAATGTGGTCTCATGGTATGAGACTACATTTCTTTGACGAATTTTTTCAAATGTAACTAATTTCCTTGTCTATCATATTGCTTACTATTATGGTTTGATAGTTTTTTCCAAGAATCCATAGTTTTTTCAAAAGCACCTATTTTATGCATTTAGACATAGCAGCAAGGAAGTGAACTATTTGATAAAATGCTTTGGTATACATGTATGGAAAATGACATCACCATGAGACCAAATTTCTTTGAGGCATTTTTCAAAAAACTCACTTCCATTTCTATGCTATTGCTTACTATTATTCTTTGATAGAATTTTACCAAGCATCCACAGTTTGTTTGAAAAAACCTATTTTAGGCTTTTAGCCATAGCATCAAGGAAATGAATTGTTTGATAAAAAATTTTGGTAGATATGTATGGAAAATGTGGTAGCATAGAAAATATAGTGAGTTGTTTGAAAAAATCCTCAATAAAATGTGGCCTCATGGTGATTGAACCATCAATTTTAAGGTGTGTTATGTGTACTTCTCTTGTACTCTTAAGATATTTCACCTAAAAGGAGAGAGATAGAACCCTAAAATTAAGGTTGTTCGCTCAAACTAAGATATGAAAGATTGAATTGAGACTAAATGCAATGATCTAAATGCAAATAAGTGATGAAATTGGTTGATTATGAATGTAAAACTAATGAAATATGCAATGTTTGAAAACATGGTGAGGTATGAAAAAATTAACTAAAAACATGAACTAATGCAAATAGAATTGAATGAGGTTTAACAAAGTGCACCTAGAACTTGAATGTTGATCCTGGAAGGTTCTAAAAACTGGAAGAAATCAATGTTGATCACCAGTGGGACTCATTCGCTACTAATGGTGAATCAGTCCTCCTACTACTAAAAAGACCTCAAACTGCTTTTCGATTGTCGGGAACTAGATTTTGACAAAATAAATTTTTCTAGCCTATAGGTGGGACTCATTCACCACTAATGGGGAATTAGTCCTCAAAAATTCTATAAATTCAAAGGTCCATCCTATAGGTCAAAATCTGCACTTGTCTTCTTGTCAGGTTGACAGAGTCAAATCTGTAGAAGATGAGCTATAGGTTGTCTCCAAGCTTGAATTAGGGTTTTGTTGACTTGAAACACTTTGATGACTTATTGGCCACCTTTCAACACCTATTCCCTTGAAAAAATTTCATTTAAATTCTACAAACACACATGCAAAAGGGGAAAAATGGTTAAGGGTTAGAGTATAGGGATTTTCCTTGGTCAAATCCCACTTTGGTAATCAAACCCTTGATGATGAAATGAAATGAAATGAAGAAGGAAATGATGAATAAAAACATACAAGTTTCATAAACTCACCAAAAACTTATTGTTGAAGCGTAAAGATATGTCAATGGCTGCTCCAAGATGCTTGACAATTGCTTGATTGAATGGTGCTTGAATGTAATTGAATTCTTGAATGAACTAGTGAATGAGATGAATGCTTGGATGAATTAGATCTAAAATGGGTAGAAAAACACTTATTTATACACATGTATGCCTTAATTACCCAATCATACAACATCAATTTCTGACATAAGGTCTTTTTGAATAAAAACCCAAAAGGAATTTTGAATTATTTTGAATTTGGAGCCAAGAGAGACTCATTCGCCACCCATGGCGAATGGGTCCCACTCTAGGCTTGTAAGTGGTTTTTAGCAATTAATTTTCATTTAATGTTTTTTATTAGGTTTACATTAAAAAATACACTTAATTATGACTTGTGAGTGCATAAAGGGGTCAAATAAAGCATACGAAAGGTGTAAATAGTGATAACAAGCCTAGAAAAGCATCAAATCTTGTTACAATACTTTAAAACACTTTAAAATAGGACTTGATAAGGGATAAAAAGGTGATTTTTAGATGAATTATAATGAGAAGAGTCTAGAAAAGTGTAGAAATGTGTTACGACACTTCACAACACCTTCACAAGACACCATAATTCAAACGTTTAGGACCTAATATGAATGCATAAGTTACATTACAACATTAAATCAAAGAAAAATAGGTGAAGCATCACAAGAGAAAGACCTAAATAACCATGAAAATTTCAATGATCCATTTTTCTATGGTACATTTAGTCCCCACTTTAGTGAGAGGATGAACTTACTTCAAACTCACACTAAAGTAGTCATGCATATCAAGAGGGAGGTATGAATGCACTTATGCTAGCAAGATGGAATAACAATGATCAAGAGGGATGATCGAGCCCCCAAGATGAAGATCCCATGGAAAACTAAACATAAGAACCAAGGAACACACAAGTGTGAAATAGAATGAGAGAGAGAAGGGGAAAAGGAAAAGGAAAAGTCAAATCAAGATTCGATCATTTGTTTAGCTAGTTGTGAATCAGATCTAGGTTGTTTGTCTAAAAAAAGAAAATGCATACTCACTCTAGGGTGACAAAACTCATGGTGGTCTGTTGAGTGAGAAGGCCCAAAAGGTGAGAAACATACGCTCAGGTGGTATGTACTCACAAACACATAGGTGGCTATGGGGAAAGTTGTGTTGCAGAATGGGATTCCTGATCAACCATATCAAAGGTATACCTCCTGATAACTTTAGAAAAGTGGCACAAGGGAAAATTGTGGTTCGTGCTTCATGAGACAAGAAAATATTTGTATGCTTAGAACTCATGAACAAACAAGATGGTACCACAGGCATGCAAGCTATGTTATGCAAGGTGGAAAAGATGTAAAATGTGAAAATATAAAAGAGATATTCAAAGGAGTCTTGTTAATTTCATGCAAGGTTTGTCACTTAGTGAACATTGTGTCTAATGTCTCCAAGAGAGGACCACTCAAAGAATAGAATATTCACAACTTAGGGGATGTAGTGCATCACATTAGACCACTTAGAGGAATGTAATATGCTAAGATAGATCACACTTATGAAGGACATCATACCCAATGTCATCCACAAAGTGCCAAATGCATCGTATAAAGTAACATGGCTACACTAAGAACCAAGGAAAATGAATAATGAATAATGCCAATGTATGCCCCCACTTTAAAGGAAATGCTACATGTCGTTCTGTGAAAAATTACTTTAAAGTAGCAAATGAAAAATGCAAAAAGAAACAAGACATGAGAGCCAACTAGGAAAGCCCCTATGCCAAGTCATACATTTCAAGTAAGGCTACTACATGTAAATGAAAAAAAGAAAACAAAAGAAAGGGGAGTTTCCCCCAGAAAGGAACACACCAAACACATAAGGGATCTATGGATTTGGGGTCATTATGTTCATTGTTGCAATGTTCTGTTTAAGAGATCAGAATTTTCATCATTCCCTAAATATACATAAAACTGGAAGAATGACACAAAGAGAGTGAAAAAGAAAAAGAAAAATAAAATTTATTTTGGGTGAACATGGAAGAGACATTTCAGTCTCAACGCTTTGCATCGTCCCCAAAATGAAAAACACAAAACAAAAGAAAAAAAGAAAAGGTAAAAGGTACGACATATAGAAGAATAGAGGTACAAATAAAAGAATTGTACAAAGAGAGAATATCAAACGCACATTAAGGGGGAACATGATACGCACATATAGTTACATCAAAGAAAAAGGAAATTGTAAAAGGCTAGTAATGCAGATGTAATTCAATCATTAACCAAGTTATTGGCTTCTCAATCTCAAGTAATATAAGTGGAAGAAGAATAAAACAGTTAAGAGACAAGGATAAATGTATTACTAACCAAGGCTAACAACTTCGTTCCTCCACTAGATGTGAGGCAAGAATGAGCCGAGGTGGGTGATAGGAAAGAACATGCAATAGTGAGAATGGAAAATTCTACAACTATGACATGATGAAGGGATTTGGTTTTAGGGAATTATGGTATGATAAGGTAACAGTCAGTATCAGTGAAGTGATACGTGTTCAATATGTCCTTCAATGTCTGACATTCATTAGTTTGGTGGCCAAGAACATGATGATATCTACAATATGGTATGTTAGAATATTTAGGATGAATGACCAACCTGTTGGAAGGTGGTAAGAGTATAAGGTCTCTATTTAAAATAATTTGGAGTCTCCTTTCACATTTAGGTGGTGGATGGAGAGGAAACTTTAGTTTCTTCAATTTGTAAGGCCTCTTGAATTTTCTAGATTCACCTTTTTCATGGATTGAAGGAGGAAGATAACCTATGGGAATCCTAGCATCCTTGTCATTGGAATCAGGTAATGGTTGTTCACATGGAAGGAGAATGTTCAAGTCAGGAGGAGAATCAATGATCACTATACCATCATCTTGAAGTCTCCAATATTCAAAAGGAGGCTTGTTGTCATGAGGAGGATCTTGATATCCTAATCCTATTTTGTTTTCATTTGTTGGTCTTTGTTCTAAAATTTGGTGAATGTCATGAACATTTGGTTGTTGTGTTACATCCTTGTTTGCTTAAGATAGTAAAACCCTTTCCATATGTTTCTTCAAGATTGATTGGTGTGTTTGTAACTTTGTGATCATGAAATGGTTGAGGGTGTGATTTTTTAGAGGAACTAGGTCCACCTGATGGAGGGAACTTAGGTCTTTCAATCATTTCAAGATGTAAATAACCAAACATTTCAGGAGGTGAGATAGTAGGGAGATCTTGTGACTTCATGGATGGGTAAAAGGCTACAGTGGATTCAAGGTTGTCAAGACATGAATTTAAGAGCTTGTTCATGTTATCATCATCTTCTCCAATTATTTATACAGCATGAGGAGGACATACATTTGGAGTGGAAGGAACACTATGAAGCTCAAGGCCATTTGGATCATAGTCAAAGGCACAATTGGAAATGTCTACTAAGGATTTAAATGAATTCTAAAACTTATTAAAGTAGAAAGCCATGATGACAATGAATAAAATTAAACTAATATGCAATAAAGTGTATAAAACAAAAAATCTAGAAAGTATGAAAAAAATTAATAACAATGTAAACTGTGATGCAGAAAATACCCAGAAAATGCCTGAAAATGCAGTTCAAAAGGTGTAGGTGGATTGATTCACCCAGAGTGGTGAATGAGTCCAGGTATGATATTTTTTATGTTTTTCAAAAAAAAAAAGTGTTTTTTATGTGTTTCAGATGCAAAATGAGAATGTAGATGTATAAATTTAGTTTTTTAATGATTTGATATGCAAAAATTAAATCTATATGATTCTTTTACTAATGCAATTTTAGAAACCCTGGGATGCAAAAAAAAAAAACCTAATTGAATGTTGATGCAAAGGAACCCTAGGATGCAAGATTCAATTGAAATCAGAAAGAGAAGTGTTCAAAATTCAAGTTCACCAAAATGAACCATCAATTTTAAGGTGTGTTCAATGTACCTCTCTCGCACTCTTAGGATCTTTCACATAAAAGGAGAGAGATAGAACCCTAAAATTGAGGTGGTTCACTCAAACTAATATATGCAAGATGGAATCAAGACTAAATGAAATGATCTAAATGCAACTAAGTGATGAAATTGGTTGATTATGAATGTAAAACTAATGAAATATGCAATGTTTGAAAACATAGTGAGGTATGCAAAAATGAACTAATGCAAAAAGAATTGAATAAGGCTTAATAGAGTGCACCTGGAAGTTGAATGTTGATCCTAGAAGGTTCTAAAAACTGGAAGAAATCACTGTTGATCACCATGGAGACTCATTAGCCACTGATGGAAAATCAGTCCTCCTACTGGTAAAAAGACCTAAAAGTGCTTTTTTGACTATCAAGAACTAGATTCTTACAAAATAAACTTTTCCAGCCTATAGGTGGGACTCATTTTCCATTGATGGTGAATCAATCCTCCTCCAAAATTCTATAAATTCAAAGGTCCATCTTGTTGGTCCAGATCTATACTTGTCTTTTTGTCGAGTTGACAGAGTCAAATCTGTAGAAGGTGGGTTGTAGGTTGTCTCCAAGCTTGAATTAGGGCTTGGTTGACTTGAAACACTTTGATGACTTATTGACCACCTTTCAAAACCTATTTCCTTGAAAAATTTACATATAAAGTCTACAAACACACATGCAAAAGGGGGAAAATGGTTAAGGGTTAGAGTATAGAGATTTGCCTTGGTCAAATCACACTTTGGTAATCAAACCCTTCATAAAGAAATGAAATGAAATGAAATGAAGAAATAAATGATGAATAACAACACGAAAGTGTCCTCAACTCACCAAAACCTTATTGTTGAAGTCTAAAGATATGTCAATGGCTGCTCCAAGATGCTTGATAATTGCTTGATTGAATGATTCTTGAATGTAATTAAATGCTTGAATGAACTAGTGAATGAGATGAATGCTTGGATGAATTAGATCTAAAATGGGTGGAAAAACACTTATTTATACACACTTATGCCCTAATTACCCAATAATACAACATCACAAACCAACATAAGGTCTTTTTGAATAAAAACCTGAAAGGAATTTTGAATTATTTTGAATTTGGAACCACAAGGGACTCATTCACCACCCATGGAAAATGGGTCCCACTCTAGGCTTGTAAGTGGGTGTCAGAAATTAAGTTGCATTTAATGTTGATTTTTAGGTTTACATTCAAAAATACACTTAATTATGACTTGTAAGTGCACAAAGGGGTCAAATAAAGCATAAGAAAGGTGTAAATAGTGATAAAAAGCCTAGAAAAGCATGAAATCTTGTTACAAGACCTTACAACACTTTAAAATAGGACTTGATAAGGGATAAAAAGGTGATTTTTAGATGAATTATATTGAGAAGAGTCTAGAAAAGTGTAGAAATGTGTTACAACACTTCACAACACCTTCACAAGATACAATAATTTGAATATTTAGGACCTAATGTGAATGCATAAGTTACATTAGAACATTAAATCAAATAAAAATAGGTCAAGCATCACAAGAGAAAGACCTAAATAACCTTGAAAATGTCAATGATCCATTTTTCTATGGTACATTGATGTCCATCACCATGAGATCACATTTCTTTAAGGCATTTTTTTTAAATAGCTCATTGCCTTGTGTAGAAACGTGAAATTGACATCATGCATTTGATTAGGTCATATTCATCCATTCATGAAATAAATCAAGTTTATTTATCAATCTCCTAAATTCACCAACTTATATTAAATAAATCAACTTGATCCTAACATCACCCCCCTTTTAATTAAATAAATCAAGCCTTTTATTTAATTAAATCTGAAATCACCTTCCATCCCTTTTGATTTAAATAAATCAAAATATTCAAGTCAAATGGGTCAAATAAACTAATCATCATCTAAGTTAATCTAATCTTGATTAAATATAATCTAATGCATGTCACATCCTCTAGTTTTTCCCACTTGCACCAATAAATCATTTTAATTCATTTATAAAATTAGCATTTTCCATCAACATAGCACCTTTTTGGAATATTCCCTCAAGTTTGAAAATGACGACAAGTTGACTTGTCCCTTCCAACATTGCTTTAACTTCTATATTTCATGTCCCCCACTCAACATTTATTTCACAAATTCAAATTTGAATCTCCCTCTCTTGCGCACATTGGCCAAAACTTGCACAGCCCTCAACCTATGGCAAGTTGACAAGTGGCCTCATCTCAATTGTCCAATCTTTATCCCACATTTCTCTCTTATGAGCATTCTTCCAATTTGAAAATCTATAAATAAGGGGCTGATTCTTCATCAAATCATCTACAAACCTCATGCAAAGTCACTCTCTTCAATTGAGAACTGATTTTTTCCATCCACTCCATCTCAAGGCATTGCATCATTTAGCTTAGCAAAGGGTTGGGAAAGGGCTACTTTTCACATCAAAGTAGCACCAATCCAATATGGGATAGATATACTCCATGTTTTTCTATAGATGCTTTAGTTATTTTGTTATTTATTGCATTTTAAAAAGCATGTTAGATTATCTCATATGGATGTTGAAGGTTTGTTTTTCTTAAATACACTAATCATGCTAATGTGTCTGTGTTAGTTTTAGCCATTTGTAGATTTTCACCATCCACATAATGGTGCTAGAAGGAGGGCCTTAGTGATTGTTAAAAATCTCTCAAATGGTTTGAGTTTAAATCTGAGAGTTTCTGCTATCATAGAATTTTATGTGTTTTCGTGTAAAGCTAAATCTTTCGCAGGATTTGATTTGAAGGCACATTTTATTTAGGGCATCATAAAAGAGGGATTTGAAAGAATTTAAAGCTACTACCAATGTCTTTCATTGATTTTTTTTTTCTGTTGAAAGCTCTGTAGAAAAAAAAAATGTTCTCTCTTAAATTAACGTGGTAGTAATTCAATTTTTTTTATATTTCATTCATGCAAACTGAAACAATGTAATATTCTGCAGGCAAAAAACTTATATAAAGTGGGAATAAAACCAAAATGACTGATTGTCCATGTTGTTCAAATGTTGATATTCAATCTGATATGCTATCTGAAATTTTGATTTATGCAATTTATTCACTGATCTTGGTTTCGCTTGATTTTACCCATGCATCAATATCGCCTTCGGCATTTATATTCTCTTGTATTGTTTTCCACATGCATATAGTTCTTCTATTCTTATGCCTTCAAAGTTAAGAGTGAAAATAAAAATTTTAGTTTTTGAAAATAAATTACTCATTCAATAAATGTTCAATTCATAAACTTGTCTCCTCTTAGCAAATGACGCCTTCTTTAGCTACCGACCACCACTTACATTCCAACTTCCCTATCGAAATCTCCCTCCGCCTAAGTCAGTGCTACTCTTAAAGTGGACCTCCACCTCTGGTTATCCTTCGTCGTAGTCTCCACCTATTCATAGATTCCTTCTCGTCAACTTAGTACTCAGAAACCCTATCCTCTTGGTTGACTATTCTTTTGTCTGGTCACTGCTTGTAGGTACAATCATTAGTCATCACCATTAGATCCCATCACCACCGTATGGTCTAGCCAACCTCCTCTTCACCCACATGAGCCCGATTACCAATCTGTCAAAGAATATAAATCAGTTATCTAGAGAATAGATTGTTTAGCACTGGTACATTAGGGACATTGATGCTGCAAATCTCCAGGTTCCAATCTATGTGACCAATTCGTTGTTGATCTCCAATGAATATGGCTCTTCTGATGGTTAGACATACTAAGTGAACTAAATCAACCATTGATATTTGCTCGTCCTCGTCCACGCAAAGGACTTATGGATTTCAAGACCACAAAGTTCTTTTGTCCAAAGCCCTGTTATCTTCAGCATTTGAATCTTTTGCAAGACAAATATTTGAAAAATTCAACTTTAATCTGATGGCATGTCTGCGCTTTGGAGGTAGCTGAGCTAACACTTTTTATTTCAGTTGTCACTTCAAAAAAAAATCAATGCGGATGTCACTCCTACAAATGTCATGTATTTGAAAAATATAAATTTTCTTATGTGTTATATGAATGTCTCTAACCATTTCCAAAGCTTCCATTTACACACAGGGAGGGAGAATTCTTTTGGGCTAGGAACAGTTTTATTCATGATACAAGGATTGCATTCTTGGGGATTTTATTGTGGTAAGTAGACATCTTCGTAATACAAAGACTGGCTTGACGAGGAGTCAAAGCAGGCATCTTCCAAAATGAAGTTTATGAAGTTGGGATCCAAACCAAACATATTTTAGGTAGAGGGTGATATCAAATGTGTGGCAACAGAGCTGTCAAGTGGCGTTGTCATAAATATTGAAGGTGCAAAGTTCTATCTGCACAAGATACAAAATTCGTAGACATGATGAATGTGCAAGGAGACAAAAACAGCCTCAGCAAACATTTAATACTCTTTTCTTTTTATTTACTTCTCTAGGGTTTATCTTTAGGTAGAAACGTAGTTTCTCCCCGTACTACAAGCGTACATTACTCATTCATGATGAAAAAGATCTATTTTTGCATGGGATCCTTGGTGACCTATATCCAATCTCTTAACCAATGGACTTAGCTACTTAAAATGACATGTAATTGTCTCATGACTGTAGCAGATAATAGTACCACAACATAGACTAGAAATCTTCATGTGTCTTTTAAGCTAACAAATGCTAAAGGTGAGTAGTCTAAGGTTATTACTCTAAGGTAAAAAAATCGCAAAGATAGGAAGAAATCTTTGTGGGAGTGATAAGTCAATTGCTGCTATGGAGTGCACCAAATTTCTTTAAAAAAAAAGAGCATTGAGTTAAAAGTACATTAATTTTGAGAAGGGTTGTGTTGATGGTGTTTTCTGCACAGCAACAACTCAGACAAAATACAATATCTTATCTCTCTTGAAAGATAATCTTCAACAATAAATTACTGAAAATTACCCCAAGGTCTCTCAGGTATTAGGTCATGACAATGCATAAACAACTCAGATAATATGTGAAAATGCTGGTAATCACAAGGGGCCTTACAAATAAACAATGCTGGAAGTAAATTTTCATCAGATGCAACGATATGTGATGCTTTTAATCCTAAAACTGACCCAGATTTAAAATAAACAGCAAAAGAAATAAGGGTTTAGAGAGATTCTATTCGATTCTAACTCCTAAGATCAATCACAATAATGATGAAAGCTGCAAATGGACAGATCCCCAATAAAACCGATCTCTGTTTGATCAAGGACAAACCTGCAACTACACAGAAATGGTGCGATCTTCTGGGGAAATCTAAAGATTTTCAGACTTTGAACATTCATTCACATACCCAACTATTGGCGCAATGTAAACAAGCATTCACAGTTGAACTTAGCACAGAAGTGAGGCCCAGACTAACTTTACATAGCAATCTACAATCAACAAATTGCTAAAAGTATGGACCGAAAATTGATCAACATCATTAACATTTCACCATCATTGTAAAAGAGCTAAAATCTAACATCTAGCATCTAATATATGAGAATCAAGAACAAGAAACCATAAAAACTGTTGAAAATAAATACAAAGTTTGCCAAATCAACAATCCAATTGCATTAATTCTCCAGCATTACATAACAATTTCAAGTCTCTCATCTCCTACAGCTAATTCTGAAAACTACTTGCCAATTCTGGCTTTCTAACTTAGCAAAATTTTGGCCTAGTCAAACTCCTGAAATCTCTTACAAATGAGGCACAAATGCCACTTATAGAGAACCTCAAACATGTCGGCCCAATTAAATTTTACAATAATAACTAGCCTCAAATAGGTCGGCCGGGAGGATTTCAAAATAGGACAAGATTTGCATTAAATGAACGAATATTATCCATGTCGGCCCACAATCTCCACATTTCTTCCAAAAATTCCTCCAGCTGTAGATAGTTTTGGCACGGATTCTTAGGCAGGTCCCACTTTGAAAATTTAAATTGGAAATTTCCAGATTTCCCCCTTTTGGCACGAATCCATATGCAAGTCCCCCTTTTAATATTTGTTTAGTCCTGAAAAAATAGATATCATCATTAATAGCCCACATGTCCCCCTTTTCAATTTTTTTTTATCTCAAGAAATTTTCATTTTTAGGATCATTTTTAATTTTTAAAATTTCCATTTTTGAAAAAAACATTTTGAAAAAATTTCCATTTCGGGGAACCAGACCAAAGGGAGAAAATCTGGGAAAATCAAATGACCCGGACTCAGAATCTGGAAAAAACACCAGGGGGATTCTACCGAATAAGGCAAAAATTTCAACAATAGATCATCAAAACAAACCAAGAATGCGCGAAACATCGTGTAATATATCAAATTAAGCATGGGGTGTTGAGCATTTATCATCAAATTCATCAATTTAATCCAGTATTTTAATTTGCACAAAGCCTGGCAAAAAAATTCGAAAAAATCTGGTGTGGACCGGATTCCCGGGATGGCAAATCCATCCCGAACTTTGGCACATACCCGGAAATCTGAAGAAAAGAAAATTCGGGTTGGGCGGAAAATCCCAGACTTTGCACATACCAGAAAACTGAAGAAATCCGAGAAAATACGAGTTAGGTGGAAAATCCCAGACACAGGAAAAACCCAGACTTCGCTCGGATCTGGAATTTGAGCGAGGTCGGGAAAATCAGACAGACCAGAAAAATCTCGGATTAGGGTAAAAGCCGGATTTACCGCAGAGCGGACTTTGAGCAGAATCTGGGAAAATTCGGATGGACCAGAAAATCTCGGATTGGGGTAGAAACCCGGATTTTTGCACAGAGTCGGACTTTGAGCAGAGTCTGGGAAAATCCAGACGAACCAGAAAATCCCGGATTGGGGTAAAAACCTGGATTTTGCTCAGAACTGGATTTTGAGCAGAATCCGGGAAAATCCGGACGGACCGGAAAATCCCGGATTGGGGTAAAAACCCAGATTTTGCTCAGAACTTAGTTTCTTCAAAGGGCAACCTCGGGAACTCACTTGGGCAAGCAAGATGAACATCTAAGGACCTCCAAAGGCAACCAAATCAATAAAAATAAGGGGCCAAAATACATCAAAAGCTAGAGCAAAAAGAGGGTCCCTACTTTCAGTGGGGTGTGTGTGCGAAACTGCACAACAGGTTGTTGTCGAATATGTCCAAGTTTCGAGCACTTTGACAATCTTCTTTAAAGAGCACATAGAAAAGGGCATTGAGAAATTAAAGTATATGTTGACTATTGGTTGTTCACTATGATAAAAGCCAAGTATGACCTTCTACATATCTTTTTTCGTTCTTTTAAGGAATCAAATCCGAATAGAGAATGATGGCACCTAATATGACTTGGTCTTTGAGAAATTTTGTACCAACGACTTCCCTTTAACACGATAGACAAGATTTTGGACTTAAACTCACATCATAATTTAAAGTTTCAAATTTTATTTTTGTATTTACAAGATTTGTATGAGATACACTACAATAGATGATAGAAATGCCTTTTAGTGTGGAAATAAATTTTGATGATCATTGTCAAGAGATTTTCAAGTTCTAAATTTATATTTCTAATCTTGTATGTATAAAGGTTATGGTACAGTGGATACAAGAAGCAACAAAAAGGTTATTTGTATCAACTATTATCTATCTTGGTGAAACTTATTTTTATCTTGATTTTCTTGAAATAACACATTTTTTATTGATGATAACTTTATATTGTTTGCAGGTTGGCATCGAAATTGGGCATTAGACTTAAACAAAAGCAAGCAAATTTGGGTGGGTGAATTGGACATTGAACCTAAAAGAGAATTTTTTAAATGCTAATTGCAATTGTCTAGAGCATCCAGTTATTGCTTCTTTTTTTGACAACTCACTTCATTTCTTTTTTTGGGTTTAAAAATCAACCATTGGTTTGATATTTTAAAGTTGACTAAAACTGAACCCTAGAAACTCACTAGCTTTTGGATTTGGCTAAAATTTAACAACTTCACACTTCATTTTTTGATGCTTAAAATGAATTCATCATTGCTTTGAGGCTTAAAATGAACATGTGTTTTTCATGTTTCGTAATCTCTTATGCAAAGTAATTTCATCTAAAAAAGTGTATGCACTTCTCTCACACTTCATGGAAATCTTGAGAATCAAAAGTATTTTTGATGACATTAAGATGCATAAGAGATTTCCTCCACACTTCAATTTTGGTTTAAAAAATTGAACAAAACACTTTTCAAGTGTGAGTAAACCTATTGCATGTCTTCTCCCTTTGTTTCTAAATGAAGGTTGATCGAACTATGAATATTTTTACTCACTTTTGTCTATCTTAGAGGGCCTGCCTTGGGGAAAAATTACTCACCCAAGGGAACGACTCAATCGGTAACACTCTAAAGCCAAGAGTATTTCCAACCGGGATATAAATGTGGGTATTGGAGTAAACGCCAATATCACATGGTTGATTCCAACGAGATGGATCCGAAAGGGGACTCTCGCCATATGGTTCAATCTCCATGAATGGAAAGTCTAAACTAGAACCCTTTTTTTGTAGTGACTAATTGATCTATTGAGCAATTTTATCAAAGTGGTGCATTGGAACTTAGATTCCAAGAAGTTACTTGCCATATCCGATCTTGGTTAAAGTATAGAGGTTAAGAATTCATTCTTAACATACCTTTATACTCTTTCCTTGGTTGCATGTAAAATCATCTCTTCTACGAAGGGCATGAGGCAAGCCCACCAAGAAAAATGTACCAATTGAGCTAGGATGTTATATTGCTTGAGTCAATTTGAAAACACAGTGCTTTGATTGAAAACATTGGAAAACCAGCATTCAACATGAGCATCAAATCTCAAACCCTTTAGCAGAAGAAAATATCCTTGAAAAAATTCACATGCTATTGCTTTCCCTTGGGATTTTATCCTTATAGGCTTCTAAGCATTTGGATTTCATCTCAATTTTCTCCTACTAAGGTCAACAATAGGTAATTCTTGCCTCAAATTTCCTTGGTTTCTGCATAATACACTTTGTGGGATAAGGGGAAAGTTGAGACATTGGACATCTAGATTCAAAATATAATCAAGAGTCTGTTTGTGATAAAAAGAATCCATTAACCAGAGATTGAATCAATTGGACCCCACACATGTGTTTGGCATCTTTTGGTCATATGGTTTTCATGCAAACATTGGTCTTTTGATTTTGAATTACTCTTAGAGAAAGGCATATTCTTCACTATCTTGGCCTAGTTAAAAAGTCCTTATTAGGTTCCTTTAGGATCAAATCAAACTCCTCATCCATCCCAAACATTTATCATCGGGTGAAGCCACAATAGTGGTTTACAATTGAAGTGAGGAAAGAAAACTCACAAAAAATGAATGCATGGTAAAAATATTGATTTTAGGGGTTCGTGCGAACATACTGGTTCGACTGAACCAATTAGGGGTTCGGTAGAACCTAGGTTAGGGCGAACCCTTTTAATGCTTTCCCGCCAAAAATGCCAACAAAAACCCTTATAAAAGGGGGGTTCGAATGAACCTTGGTTCGAGTGAACCCCTAGGGGTTCTCTCGAACCCCCCTTACTCCTCATCCCTCCTCTGAGACACAAAAAAACCCTGAATTTTGGCACTTCGGAGCTCGGGTTGATGATCAAAATGGAGGAATCTTCACAAACCCAATTGGAATCAGGTAGTCCTCGGAACAACCTATCCAATGAATATAATCTTAATATGTTTTGGTTTTATTATGTATTTGTTTTTTTAGTTTTATTAAACATAGGTTTTTCATTGAAAATGAAGGTCTATGTTTTGCACATGTGGAAAAATAGCAGATTATCAAAAAAAAAAATTGAAAAATATGAGTGCACCAGATGTTGAAGTCCTTGATCCAACAAAAAAAAGAAAGAAATTGATATATACAAAAAAAGTTGTGCTATACAGTCGCGCTATGTTTGAATTGTAATTGGTTTGACTTCGAAACTTGATTAAAGAAAAAATATTCAATAAAAAATTGTCTAAGTGGAAGCACTAGGTATCAGAGTTACGAATCTAAATTCAAAAGAATTAGAATTTTATCCTTCATGGACAAAAATTTATGTGTTATACGGTCTGCGTCACTTTTTAAAAATGTTGTTTTTTGAAAAAAACCATTTTTCGTGGGAGATGAAAAAGAAGTGTAAAATGATTCCAAAAATTTTGAAAAAAATATTTTTAGAATCTATAGAAAAAATGTGATGAGACTCTATTTTTCATTATCTTCAAATTCTTCACGGTTTAGCCACTATAGCTGCCCAAATGTGAATATTTAGTTAAAAATAATAATTTTAGTGTCCAGTTTGGCCAAAAATTGTAAACCACTATTGTGGGATCACCCCATCTCATCCCAAAAACAACTTTAGAGCTTTGAAAACATCATTCTAGACTTGGGTAAATCATCAAAAGCAAAATCACCTTGTTTAGTTAGGAGTATGGGAATGCATCCTTTCTCATACCTCTAGTTAAATTAGCACCTCTTTGAACAATTTCATCCTAAAATCACATCCAACAGATCTTAGGGTTTACAATTTCATTATCCAATCAAACCAATCAAAATCAAGCCATAAGTCTAGCATTGATCCAAAGTCCCTAAACATTCAACACTCATATCATTTCCCCTTTTCATCCTTCATCTTGCCATTGGTCCTAAGAACCTTGAAGGTCACTTTTGCAACAAGGTCAAAACACAAGAGGAACATGGAATATAAACTTGATCGATACATCATGAGTAATCCAAGTCAACTAAGCTATCAAAGCCTTACAACGTCGATTGATTATCAACGCTCACATCTATACAAACCGTACATGGGATCATTACCTTCGAAAAATGTCAACGGTACAACAAGTTTGAGTATTCCCAAATCAAAGATTGGAACACATTTCCCGATGGTAGATCTAAATCCAAACCTACAAGTCTATCAACCAAAAACCCAATGCATGAGCCTCAAAATGAACAACATCATCCCACCAAATCCCTACATGCCAAATGAGAATGTACCAAGTATAATTTTTCCAAACATGAATTTGGAAAACTTTGGGATAAATATGTTTTCAAATCATACGAATATTGTTCAAAATCCAAACAAGACGTTAACAACTCCAAGTCAAGGCAATGTGATTCCCAACATCAACAATGTTCAATTTCAACCTATCATGCCAAATCTGAACATCATCCCAAATCAGAACATTGTCCAAAATAAATTTGTGCATTATCCCATTCAAAAACCACAAGTATGCATCCCAAATCTGCTTGAACAGAAACCAAATCAACAATATCAAAGGAGTCAAGATCAAAATCAAGATCAAATTTGGTGAGATCAAAATGCTACACTTACCAAAATAGTTAGGTCATTGTTCCAAGAGACATCTCCACCACCATTACCCATATCAACATCATTCCTTGGTTTAGGGCTTCCCCCTTTACCTAGCACCAATCACTCCATCCAAATCAATCCACCTAACACCAATCAAGCCATCACATCAAATCCTTTGAATATACTATTGACATCGCACCAACAGATGGTATCTAATCAAATGACAACATCAATCCTGACAAATCAAAATATGGTCTCCCAAGGACCTATCACCTCAATCATTCTGACTATTCCTATCACCTCGATCACTCCAACCGCCACTATCAGGCCCATCACACCTCAACCCCTCACTACCATGATCTCTCCAAGCATATCTCAACCACTCATCACTACATCCAACATGATTCCAAATCCACCACCAAACCAAATGCAACAAGACAATATAGCATTGCACTAAAAGCTCACCAGGCCTACCAAAAGGCCATCCAACAATATCTAGCCATGCAACAAGTAACATAAGCTAAACAAGTGCAACAAGCCTCTCAAGCTTCCCAACAAGCACAAGCACAAACACAAAAAATGACAACTGTTGAGAACAAGGATCGAGATAAATCCATCACTGAGCACCTTGAAATTGTGTCTACTTCATCCAATGATCAAATCAACATATGTCAAGAGTCACTTTTCAATCATGATCAAAATACACCAACCAACAATGATCCAATTCAACAAGTGTCAACATCATTTGACCCTATGGTTGAAGACATTAGAAATCCCTCCACCACAATTTTTGAAAACAATGATCAAGATCTATCCATCGATGAGCACCTTGAAGATGTTTCTACCCCATCCGATGATCAACTCACCATACATCAAGAGCCACTTTTTAGTGATCTATTTCAAGGACTATTAGGATTATTTGATCCTATTGACATAATGCATGATTCATTGACCTATGATCATGTTGAAAATGTCTCTACATCACCTTATGAGTTAGATGACATATCTCAATAATTTATGCCAAAGCATGATCAACGTCTTTCACCAAGGTTCGGCAATGGTCCTTTCCAAGACATGTTAACACCCTTTGACCTCATGGTTACAGATGTCAAAAGAATCCTCAACTTGACACTTGATCTAAGTCCACTCAAAGATCAAGAGGATATTAAACCACTTACCATGTCTAAAGATGGCATCCAAGAACCCTTTATAAGCAATCCATCCTTTGAAATTGACCCATGTTAAGAACTTGATCCAAAGCATGTCGAAAGAAACTCCGAAATCATTCAAGATCAAGAATTTGTATCTTCAAGATACTACAATAATCTAATGAACACTCTCCTATCTATGCAAGATGATCATATCCATGTATCACATACTCCTCCATCTACCCATGAGATGCTTTTTGTGGATGGACGCATAGATGATCTTCCTTCAAAACAAGATTCCTTTACTCCTGTCATTATTACACAAAAAGAGCAGGTTATCAATTCCTACAGTCAAACCGAGTTGTCAACAATAGTATCAGATATATCCCAAATTCAGACTGAGGACATCATGTATGAAGACATCCAACATTATCCACTCAAGGAAGTTGGTCAGAAAAAACAAGATACTTCAGAGTCAGAAGAGCATCCAATGGGAATAACATCATCTGCAATGGTCATTTATCAGAGAATGCATTCTAAACAAGAGCTCTTGGAACAAGCAGAATTAAAGCATGAAGGTACTACTTCCACAATACTGGAGGCAACTTCGTCCCAAGCAAACAACAACATAGGGAGCAAGAAGAATCCTTATGATGAAATTGATGTCAATACTACAACCAACCACGTCATGAATCTTCATCCACCCATCACCCCATCCATGAATTGGGACCAACGTCAAAAGAAAGAATTGAATCAAAGTATGAAGAATGTTATCAAAGAAAAAGAAGCTGAGAAGCATAATGGAAAAATAAAATACACATGGATACCAAAGAATACAAAGAAAGATCATCCCTATGAAACTCCATCAGTCAAAGAAACTATGGGGAAAAATTGAAAAAGGGAAAAGTATCCATCAAAGATTTCCACAAAAGAAAAATTAGGGTTTTCAAGTGATGTACAAAGTGTATCAAGCAATTGGTCCTAATTCCATGCACACTTTCTTATGCACCCATCATTTCTCATCTTCCCAAGTTTGGAGAGTCAAAGCTTCTAAACTGTCAACCAATCCATCTCTTATCCCTAAACACATTTCATCCACACCTCCATGCATGATATCCAACTCTCAAATTGACCATGCATTGGAAAAAATCCTTCATCATGAGGATTCTAAAGGCACTCTATCACAATGTACGCATAGAGACATAGTTAACCCCAACATCAAGAAAGCATATCAAGAATCCCAAAAGTTGCATTCAAGTGCATGTATCTTAGCAAAGCAGCTTCTTCAAGCAGGATATCGATGACACATTATGACAGGGGCATCTACATCAGCAACACCTTGTGATTCAACATGAGCTTAAAATCTTTTGAAACTATAAAAAAAATCAAAAAAATATGAAAATCCAAAAAAAAAAAATTAGAAAAAGGATTGAAAATAGTAAAGAAAAAAATCATCCTCTAGTGAAAACCGCATGAGCAGCGCTTTGGGCAAGACCATAATGAAAACCTGGAAAATAGGCGTCATGTGTAGAATTGAGCATCTATGTGTGCCACTCCACGAGAAAGCATCTCATCCCATCCGTAATAAATCGAGCATTCCATCCATCTTATCCATAATAAATCCATTCATCCATAAACCATTGATCCAATCCATTTTCATCTATATGCATCCATCATCCAAGTTATCTTGATCTTGATGAAATTTTGGGGCACACTTTACGCTTTCTTATGGTAAACATCTTGACATGGGTCATTTTCATTGATCCTATGCTACCTAGTGTTATCAGAGCCATGAAGCATTATCCAAATGAGTATTCTTTATCTGAACACCTTATCTTATCGCAAGATAATCCTTGGCATCCTTTGCATACTTACCATATCCATCCATCCATACACTTATCTAAGCATCCATCCATGGAATTCCATACATTGCTAGACATTGGGGGAAGATATGTACATCTTGCTTCGGGAATAAATCTTGATCTATATCCTCTAATTTATGTGGTGATATGGACATTGAAAAACGTGAAACCAAACTAGTCAAAGAATTTGTGATCCAAAATCCAAATCACTAGCCCACAGCATATTTTGATGAGAAGACATTCCTTATCACGCTTCATCTTTCATCGAACACCAATCCAAAAAATCACTATCAATCTCATCTATTTTTTACTTCAAATGTCACATCAAATTATTCTAACAACTTTTGTTCCAAATCAAGCTTCATCAATCATGATCAATCAAATCCAATTAAAAAATCACCACCTCGGGATATCCTTGTGTTGCCTAACACTATCCTTGCATTGTTGTGCATCCTCAACAATGTTATCATCATCAATCCTTGCATTGTTGTGCATCCTCAGTAGTGTTATCGTCATCAATCTTGATCAATCAAATCCTTGCATTGTTGTGTATCCTCAACAATGTTATCATCATCATCAATCCAAAAATCTGATCAATCAACCTTAGCTTGGTTTTTAGCAAAATCCTCAAATAGATCACTGATATCATATCCATATCCAAATCGTCAAAATCATGCGAAAAATCCAAAAACATCCAAAACATCAAAAAATCCAAAAACATTCATAAAAGTTAGAAAAACATCAAAAAAATTGGAATCCGAACTATGTCGTCTCTGAGCTTAAACATAGGAAAGGCTAATCTTTGATCAACTCCCGAGACATCAAAATCCAAAAAACATTCAAAAACATCAAAATCCAAAAACATTCAAAAACACAAAATCCAAAACATCCAAAAACACAAAAATCCAAAACATTAAAACCAAGAAAATCCAAAAACATCTAAAAACACAAAATCCAAAAAAACATTCATAAAATCTTAGAAAATTTCAAAACATCGCAAAATTTAAAAATCAAAACATTTGTAAAAATCTTGAAAAATACCAAAAACAGCCTCAAAACATTCCAAAAACATCAAAAACATCCAAATATTTGAAAAAATCCATCTATCTCATCTCACTTTCACTCAAAATAATCAATCATCCATAATAAACTAATCATCACCTTCATCCTTCGACAACACAAATAGAAACAATCACAACAATCAGCAAAAGCAAGCTTTAATCGTAAAAATCAAAAGCGAACAACAAACCTTTAAAAAAAAATCACTCTTGATCATTTTCAAACATGTCAATCAACCTTATATCAACAGCCTATCAATCAACTTATCAAACCATCATCATCCTATACAATGCATGTCCTAGGATATACATTCTGACAATGGGCATCATTTTTTGGATATCACTTGGATTCTTATCCTATCAAAACACATCCCTTTAGCTCAAGGTATGAAGAACATTGGCTTGTTTGCGTACTTGATCTTTTCTTTTGATTTATCTTTTTGTGATCATTCCAAGGACCTCTTGATGATATTCAAACAAAGCATTTAGAGAGATAGGAATGGGGCAATGATCATTATCTTTTGTCTATTGTGCTTGTTGGATGTTCTTGTAAAATAACTTGGTGAATACTTGCTTTGTTAGGTGCATCCTAGCAAGGTTTTTGTATGTCAAGTGTGAACAAGAATACTCCTATCTATTTTTTGAGTCAAATTCCATCGCACTAGGTACAATTCCATCTTGGTTCCTTATACCTTGATGCATCGTATCTACATGTGTAATCAAACATAAGGTAAGTAGCCCTTTTAAAATCCCAATCCTGATAAGAAAATCATCATCCATCTATCATCATCATTTCTCATCATCATCTCTCATCATCATCTCTCATCAAGTTGGCTTGTTGGATCCTCTTGCCATCATCTAATGTCTTCTTTTCCACACTAACATCACATCATGAATAATTAATCATCATCACCAATGCATCCATCCTGCATCCACAAACCATCAATAGTCGACATATTATCTCACACGCATGTTCATCATCATAATATAGATCTGTTAGTCTAAGCATCTACATAAATCATGCATTTTCATAATCATAGCATATCACATCATCCATCTCATCCATCATCACATCATATCATCATTTAAGTTGTTTAAGATAATATAGATTTGTTATTTTAAGCATCTTAAAATCATCTCATTTGCATCATCATCCATAACCATCCATATGTCCATCTTGAACCTCTTTATCATAAGATCGACCCTCAAATCAAATCTTTTTGCTCGATCTCTCAATGGGGCAATGTACCAGTGTACTTCTTTCTACTGGGGCATCCGAAAAATTAGAAATTTTTTAAATTTTGTTCACGGCAAGTTTATTCTTTGAACCAACGCAGCAAGTACATTGCTTCAAAAAGGGGCAAAATGTAGACATGTGAAATTGACATCATGCATTTGATTAGGTCATATTCATCCATTCATCAAATAAATAAAGTTTATTTATCAATCTCCTAAAGTCACCAACTTATATTAAATAAATCAGCTTGATCCTAACATCACCCCCCTTTTAATTAAATAAATCAAGCCTTTTATTTAATTAAATCTAAAATCACCTTCCATCCCTTTTGATTTAAATAAATCAAAATATGCAAGTCAAATGGGTCAAATAAACTAATCATCATCTAAGCTAATCTAATCATGATTAAATCTAATCTAATGCATGTCACATCTTCTAGCTTTCCCCACTTACACAATAAATCATTTTAATTCATTTATAAAATCAGCATTTTCCATCAACATAGCACCTTTTTGGAATATTCCCTCAAGTTTTAAAATGAAGACAAGTTGACTTTTCCCTTCCAACATTGCATTAACTTCTCTATTTCATGTCCCCCACTAAACATTTATTTCACAAATTCAAATTTGAATCTCCCTCTCTTGGGCACATTGGCCAAAACTTGCACATCCCTCAACCTATGGCAAGTTGACAAGTGGTCTCATCTCATTTGTCCAATCTTTATCCCACATTGCTCTCTTATGAGCATTCTTCCAATTTGAAAATCTATAAATAAGGGGCTGATTCTTCATCAAATCATCTACAAACCTCATGCAAAGTCATTCTCTTCAATTGAGAACTGATTTTTTCCATCCACTCCATCTCAAGGCATTGCATCATTTAGCTTAGTAAAGGGTTGGGAAAGGGCTACTTTTCACATCAAAGTAGCACCAATCCAATATGGGATAGATATACTCCATGTTTTTCTATAGATTCTTTAGTTATCTTGTTATTTATTGCATTTTAAAAAGCATGTTAGATTATCTCATATGGATGTTGAAGGTTTTTTTGCTTAAATACACTAATCATGCTAATGTGTGTGTGTTAGTTTTAGCCATTTGAAGATTTTCACCATCCACACCTTGTCTATGCTCTTACTTACTATTATGGTTTGATAGATTTTTTATAAGAATCCATAGTTTGTTTGAAATCATATGTTTTCTTCTTTTAGCCATAGCAGCAAGGAAGTGAATTGTTTGACAAAATGCTTTGGTAGACATGTATGGAAAATGTGGTAGCATAGACAATGCAATGAGCTATTTAAAAAAATGCCTCAAATAATTGTGGTCTCATGGTGATGAGTTGTTTGAAAACATGCCTCAAAGAAATGTGGTATCATGATGATATTTCTTTAAGGCATTTTTTCAAACAACTCATCACCATGAGACCATATTTCTTTAAGGCATTCATTCAAAAACTCATTTCCTTGTCTATGTTATTGCTTACTATTGTAGTGTAGAAAAATTTATCCTTCTAAATTTTCACACTTGTTTGGGCCCACCCAGCTAAATTTGGGCTTATTTATGCCTTAATTGGTCTTATTTTTCATCTAAAATCCTTATTTAATGCACCTTTCTGTGGATAATCTCGACACATATCAAATGAAAAAATATAATTGAATATTTCTAGTTTTTATGTCCCAAATTTAGTGATTTGGGACTCATACACCACCTTGGGCATATGGGTCCCACCTAAGTTTTGGGGCATAAACCTAAATTTGGCATAGAACTTAACATTTCTTGAAATTTGTGTCCCAAGCTTAGCCTACTAGAACTCACATATGCCCCAATTGGCATATGAGTCTTGCTTAGCTTAGACCTAATTTTGAATTCAATTCTTTGCAGGATTTTATTCTCTAGATCTGATGTTGGCTTGTAGTGTTGTAATTTTGTTGAATTTGGCATAAACAAGTATAAATACAAGGTTATTTCACATATTTTCTCCTAGAAATTTTACAAGTCATCTAGAAACTTTCATGAACAAGTGTGACCTAAGAATTCAAGCATCCTAGTAATTCAAGAGCATTCAAGGGTTGGTTATCAAGCATTTTGGATTTATATTCAAGCTTCAAGCATCATGTCAAAGTCATGATGCATCATGTTTGTTTTCGAGCTAACATTTGTGATGTAGGTTCTTATAATACAAGAAAGCATTCAAGTCAAGATCCATAACATACAATCAAGAGTAAAGATCTACATTCATACTAGCTATTTCAGACAATATTATAGCATTTTATTTGGTGAGTTGCAACATAGTATATTGTTCATTCATCATTCTTTCATTCTATTTGATTTCATTTCAAGGTTTGATTACCAAAATAGGTTTGACCAAGGAAAACCCCTATCCACTAATAAAAAAACATTTTTCCCTCTCTTTGATGTGTGATTTATAGTTTTAGGTTGAAAATCCATTGAAGAGCAAGATTGGAGTAAGTTGTCAAAGTTGTAAAGTTATCAATGTTGTCATCTTTCTTACAAGATCACGAAAAGTCATCTACGGGCCATAATTCAGAGTTTCAAATTTGGAGATCAAAATGGAAAGAAGCTACAAAAGATCACTAGAGGATTCCATATTTTTAGATCAACCGTGATATTGGGACTAAATCGCCACTTGTGGCATATGAGTCCTACTATACCAATTTCTAGACACTTTTTGTAGATCCTAGTTTAGCAATTGTAGATTTTGGTTTTGGCCTGAAACCCTAAATAGGGACTAAATTTCCCCTACTAGTGTATGCGTCCCAATATGCATTAAAATTCAACATTTTGGGAGTGCAGAACTTATTTCAAGAATCTTTAGTCTTCTAGTTGTCCCTCTATTCTTTCTCAGTTCATTATTCTAATTTTTCAGTTTCATATCTTAGGTTGCATAGTTAGGTTTGCATATCATTTACATTTCCTTCTTTCCATGCCTTTTCTTGGTGGTGAACCCCCATTTTATATTTAATCACACCCAAGGAAACCACCCTAGTCCCATCCCTTAATTGAGTTCCTTGATTGAGGGATCTCTAGGGTTCCTTGAATGAAACACAAGTGAAATATGAGGAGGTCACCTAAAACCTCTTTAGTTCCATCTCCCAAAAGGTGGAACACAATTTTTGAGGTCTCATTTTGGTGAACCTAACCTTTGGACACCTTATTTTCTTATTTGGAGTGCATCATAGTCCTAGATCTATCTTACATTAACTTTGAATTAGGTCTTCAAATTAGTTAATTTGCATCTAGGGTTACTAAATATTGTATTAATGAAAGTGCATATAGGTTCCATTTTTGCATCTTCCATCATTAAATTTCATTTAAAATATTTAATTTCACATAGCCTAGACAACATTCAAACCAAAAAACCTAGCATTCAATTAGAATTGGCTAAAATTAGTGTCAAAACCCTAATTTGGGACTCATACGCCCCACTAGGTGATTTAGTCCTAGTGCAGGTTGTTTTACTTGATTTTTTTGTATTCTATATTGACTTTTTTGCATCATTTGAAACCTTGAAAAACCCTAACTAGGACTCATACACCCCTTTGAGTGATTTAGTCTCATGTCAAATCTGAAACTACATTTTACAACATTAAAAACCTTATTTTTGTGCTTTTATTTGTTGTTGTTAGTTTTTTGTTTCTAATTATTGAGTTTATGTTTCACTCAGTTCATTAGATATAGCTTAATTGGGTTTCATTTTAAGTGCATTTGTAAACATAATAATAAGATTTAAAGAATATCATTTATCTTTTGTTCATTGCATTTATCTTGTATTCATTGATTGTCCCTTGCATGAGCTTTACAACTTGGTGTCCTATTGCTAATACTATAGTGAGACATAGTTTGAGACTCATATCATCCCGTGATAGCACACTTATTTTGGATCTTGGGTTATCTAGCTCTTTCACTACTAGTGTTGACACTAGTTCACTAGGTATGGACCATACCCTTAACAACTCTTTACCTTCAAGTAACATGACAAGTGTTGAAACAATGGTTACTAGCATTCCTCAAGAAAACATAATCCAAATCCATGAAGACTTAGCAAACCTACAACATCAAGTGAGTACAAAAAACATTTCACACACTTCTATTCCTACCATAGATAACATACACCACATTATTTAAAGTGGAGGAGTAGAACTTGTGCATAACCTAGCTTAGATTTTTGGAAAACATCTTACCTCAACGACTAGCTATGCTCAACCTTCAAACAATGTCCAAAGTCAAGGAGGAACTCAAATTCCTCCTCCCACAACCATTTTTTGTATTCCTACCTATACCAACTCTCAAGTTACAACAATGATGCAACCTACTACCAATGTCTTTCCTACCTTGGGTATTTCCACTAGCAATCCTTGTACCTTTGTGGTATCACATGTGATATCTCCTACCACTTCATCTCCCATAAGTATTCCATTCACTTCCCCCTCCAAAACATATACACCTCCATCTCAAAATACAACCAATGATACCATCATAAATCAACTTTTGCAAAATGTTTCATCCCTTCAAAAGAAAATTTCAACCATAAACCAAAATCAAAATTTCCAACCTACATATTATGTCAAAATCAATCCATTATCCTTGGAGATATTGCGAACGCTAATACCACAAGGTATAGAGATTCCTAAGTTTGAGAAATATGGGGGGAAAGGAGATCCTTCTATCCATGTTTCCACTTGCACCGCCTTATGTAGTGATTTTTTCCTTGAGGATAAGCTCTTGGCTAAGCTTTTCCCTAGGTCCTTGAAAGATACCACCTTAGAATGGTTTTCCTTATTACTAAATAACTTAATTAGTTCATTCAATGAACTTTTTGAGGCCTTTATCAACCATTTCCAAGTTCACATGAATCCTAAGATGACCTTAGCTGATTTTACAAGATATAAGCAAAAAGATGATAAAAACATTATTGATTTCATTTCATGCTACGAATCACTTTATTCCCAAATTTATGTAAAGATTCCTAACCCTCGCCTTCAACGGATGTTCATTGGAAACTTACAAACTAAGATACAAGACAATCTTGGCATGATGAACTTTCCCTCCTTTATACACTTGTGTACCGCCCTTCATGATTATCAAAACTCAATTAGTAGTCATGAAACAAAACTCACCTTTAGCCGACCATAGAAGTTTGAATCTGCACACCAAAACAATTATCAACCTTTTAGGAAACAAAATAAAGGATTCCTTCAACTAAAACCCCCTCAACCAACTCAACATGTCAATACCCAAGTAGCTACTATAAAGAAGACAAATTCTTTTACATTTGGGGATCCAGCTAGACAATTTACTTTCATACCCAATACCCTACATAGCACAATGTCACAACTTCTAGAACTAAAAATGATAACCTTACCTCCCAGTAAAACACCCGATCCTAATAAGCCTTTACCTCTGAAATTTAGATTGAATTCCTATTGAAATTATCACCGATAAAATGGACATGTATAGAACATTGTAAGCATCTTAAACATCTTGTGTGAGACCTCATTGATTTTGGTCAACTTCAAGTTGGAGGTGTTAATGATCAAGGAAATAAGTATATTGCCCTTCCCAACCAAAACTTGTAAATATTTACCAACCCTATGCCAAATCATAATGTTTCATTTGTCAATGCTAGTGAAACTGAGAAGAATGATGTGGTGAATGTTTACATGGATGATGACAATATGGGTACTATTGAACAACGTCCTATGGATACTATTGAACAAAATCCTATGGATGGTATGGTTGGATTGATCAAAATTCTACCTCATAAGGGTCTAACTAAAATCCTCTTGACATTTATTTCTCATCTAAAGATATAATTAGAAATGCACTTGAGTGTCCTCTTTACGTAGCTGGCCAAATCAATGACATTTCCACTAATGGGATATTAATTGATCCCATATGTGGAGAGAATGTGATCATTAAATAATTCTTACTTGTGCATGAAATCTATCAAGAAACATATGAAATACCAAAAGAATGGATAAAAAAAATAATGGTTTTGCTTTCCCTACAATGGGATTGATCACCCTTCTTGTAAAAATCAGACCAAAACAATTAGATGTCTCATTCTCCATCATCCTGACGTTAGATCAATTCCATGTGAAGCTTGTTTATTCATGGCTATGCTCCATGTAAGTCATCCCATTCATTGTGCATAAATTCTTAAAGTTCCACTTTGACAATGAAATCTTTAATGTGCACCATAGTGGCTTCAATCCTGTGTCTTCCCATTGGAATTTTTCATTGGATTTATTTTGGCCTAAGCGTATGGAACCTATTAAACCTCGTGAAGAACTATTTTTCAAATCCTATCAAAAATTTTAGGCAAAATACATAGAAAAATTATCCCTCTGAAACATGCCTCAACCTATGATTGAGCCTCCTATCCTTGAAAAAACTATGATTGAACAAAAATACATTCCAAGTAGCCAAGAAAAAGCATGATAGATCCTTTGCTTATTTCCTACAAATGACCAAGAGACAACCAAAAAAATCATGTCACACCTCCTAAGATAAAACAAGTTTACAAACCTAAAGAGATTGTGATTGAATAGCCTCTTATGGTTCCTTTCATTCTTCCCCTTAGGGAAGAAAAGAAACCTATGGTTGGTAAACCCTCTCCTACAGAAACACAACTTGAAAATCACACAAAAAGAAACAAAATGCTAGAGAGCATAAACATAGACATCTTTCTCTTGCTCGAAGGTTAAATGAAGAAAATAATAAAGAAAATAAAAATCCAAACTTGACTAAAGAAATACAAGATGAGTCTCCCTCTTTTCCACAACAAAAAGATCCTATATTGCAACCAAAACAAGAGCTAAATCCTTTTTGGAAATTATCATTTGACCTCCCATTGTGATTAACTTGGATGATGATGATGAGATTTCTAAAATTGATGAAGAAGTGCATAATGAATTGAATACATTATTTTCCTCTTCTATGATATTAAATGATAACTCTCCTAAGAAGAGTGTTGAACTTGGTGATGACCCTAGTACTACATTTTCTATTGTCCCTTTGGCTAGTTTTCTTCCTTCCATATACGATGAACAAGATTGGGATGTAAATGAGCTACTAGAGGTTGACTCCCATGTTCCTTAGTAGTCTTTCCTTTTTTTTCTTTTTCATGTTATGTGTGAGATTTCATGTGCATAATGTGATCTCCCTGTACCATTCTATTTGATGTACTTCTCTCTCTTTCCGCATTCCTTTATTTGTATCTACATTCTTCTATATGTTGCAATCCTTTATCTTTTCATTTGTCTTTTGTTTTCCTTTTAGGGATGATGCAAGGCATTGAGACATTTAGGTCTCTTCCATGTTGACCCAAAATCTTTTCATTTGTCTTGTTTTTTCCTTAGAGGGATGACACAAGGAATTGAGACATTTAGGTCCCTTCCATGTTGACCCAATTTTATTTTATTTTCACTCTCTTTGTGACATTCTTCCTATTCCATGAGTATTTGGGGAATGATGACAGTTTCAAGCTCTCTAAAACATTGTAGGGAAACATATGACTTGGCATAGGGCTTTCCAAACAAGCTATCATGTCATCTTTATTGTTAGCATTTATCATTTTCTACTTTAAAGTAATTTCTCATAGCATGGTGTTTAGCAATTTCTTTGAAGTGGGGGCATACATTGGCATTATTATTTTTGCATTTTTCAACTCATGTTTCACTGTGTAGTCTTCTTACTTCATGTGATGCATCTTTCTCTTTTTGGTGACATTGGGTGTGATTTCCCTTAAGAGCATGATCTCTCTTAGCATATCATATTCCTCTTAGTGGTTTGATGCAACACATTGCATCCCCTAAGTTGTGAATCTTCTATTCTTCAATTGGTCCTCTCTTAGAGAAATTAGGAGAAATGTTCCCTAAGTTGAGACCTTACATGAAATAAGAAAATCTCCTTTGAACGTACCTTACACTATGAACAATGGGAAAATTTGGTGCTTTATAACCAAGGTCATAGAACACCACTTTTCTCCTATTATCATTCAATAATGTCCTAGGAGTCCTAATTGGATTAACTAGCAACCTAACAAGGTGGTCAATTCTCAATGAGGAGGACCTAGGAGGGGGTTCTTTTAGCTTTAAAGGGGTTCACCACCAAGCAAATGCTTAGAAAAGACAAATGAACATTCAACCTACAAAACCTAGTTATGCAAGCTAAATGAGATATGTAAATGACCAAATTATGCAATAGGGAGATAGGATGTGTGTACATGGAAAGTTTGGAGATGTTGTGAGGATTCCAAAAATATAAAGTTGTCCAGATATTCTATGGAGGAAAAAGATTCCTTTACTGTTGTCTTAGTCCTACTACTATTTTTTGGGGAAAATGTGAAATCTTCAAATGTCAGAATGGGATCTGAAGGAATTTCTAAAAAAATATGCTCGGGAGGACTAAGATGTGCAAGATGGTATATACTCCTGTTCTAAATTTCTGAAAACTCCGAATGTGATCTTGAGCTCCAAGGTTTTCACTTGCTTCTTTTCCGATCTCAGGTTCTGAAACTTCCAAATTCATCCTGTAGGTGAGTTTCCATGAAGATGACAACTTTGTAATGCAACTTTACAACTTTTACAACTTTTCACTCCAAATGATCTTAAAGACTTCAACCTAAATTTTCAATCACAAGTATGCAAGAGGGGAAAAACTTGTTTGTTAGTGAATGGGGGTTTGCCTTGGTCAGAACCCTTGTTGGTAATTAAACCTTGAAATGAAATAGAAGTATTGAAGGAAATGGTGAATGAACAGCATGCAATGCTACAACTCACCAAACTCCATTTCTAAAGTCTACAAACTTTTTTGCAATGGCTACAATGAATATGGATCTTAAACCAAATATATGGACTTGAATTGCTTGCTTGAATCAAAACCCTACATCACAAATGTTAGCACAACAACAAAAATGATGCAAGAAGCTCTTTGATATGATGCTTGAATCTTGATGATGACTCCAAATACTCGATAGAATTTATCTTGAATGCTCTTATGAACTCAATTTGACATTATGAATTCTCTCACAAAAGACTTGGATTACAATGAATGAATGAACCTTTTAGTTATACTTACTTATGCTTAATATCCCTAAATTACATCACACCAAGTTGACATGTGAATTCATTAAATAAAGGAGGCTAAATCCTGCTAGAATTTGAAATTAAATCCCAAAAATGAGTCAAGGAGGACTAAGAGACCATAGGTGGTGTCTTAGTCCCATGTCATGAAACTTGGGGCATAGACACCAAAAAGGGTCCCAATTAAGATTCCTTAAAATCAAGGTCCTGAGACCTTTGGGGGAGAAAGACACCCTAGTTGGAATTTTAGTCCTAACCCAAAAATTAGGGACACACAGATGAAATAATTAAATTATCATTTATGCATTGGAGAATGTAAGGATTATCCAAAACAAGATGTAATTCATAGGGCTTGTGAATTCAAAATAGAACCAATTAAGACATAAACAAGGATAAATAAAGCAAGGTGGACCTAAACAAGTTTGAAAATGCAAGGGTATGCATTTTACTACACTACATTTAGCCCCCACTTTAGTGAGAGGATGAACTTCATTCAAAATCACACTAAAGTAGCCAACCACACAATCAAGAGGGGTTCAAATGTACAAATGTTATTAAGATAGGATGGCAATAACCAAGAGGGTGGCCAAGCCCCTAGGATCAAGATCTTATGGAAAACCAACATAAGCACAAAGGAACATGCTTGCAGATGATATATGAAGCCATAACCAGATTGCAAACATACACCATCAAAGACAAGAAAAAGGAAAAAAGGAAAAAAGGAAAAACTGCAACAGATCAAGATTCAACTAGTCGTCCAATGTGATGTACTGGGTCTAGGCTGAAAGAGGCTTACAAGTGGAATGTCTTTTCCACTATGCAAACAAAACTCATGCTCACAAGGGCTAGTGGGAGCTATTTGTCCACTAGGTGAGCCCCAAGAAGTACATATCAATGTCATAGCCCCATGACTATGATAAGGACAAAAGAAAATGCACACTCACAAGGGCTAGTGAAGCTAGTTGCTCACTAGGTGAGCCCTAGGGGACCATATCAAAGCCATACATCCATGACTTTAATAAGGTAAAAAAGATGCAATGCAACAAGAAAGAGAGATGTTTAAAGGGACTTTTCTTAGTTCGTGCAAGGTCTCATCTTAGGGAAAATTGTGCTTAATGTTTCCAAGAGAGGACAAGTCAAAGAAATATCACACTCTCGGACGAAATCAAACCCAATGACACCACCAAGAAAGAAATACTTTGTAGGAAGAAATAAAATCACACAATGAAACATGAATGTTGATGTATTCCCCCACTTTAAATTGGTTGCTAAAACCATTGTTGTGAGCAATTGCTTTAAAGTAGAAGACACGAGAGCTTATTCAGAAATCCCTATACCATATGTTTTGGATAAGCTACATCATGAAAAGGGAAGGATTTTCCCCCAAAATCTCACATGTGAGCCAACTTAAGGCACATCGCCCACATCCAAAGCTTGCTCTTATATGTACATGAAAGGTGGTCAACTAGCCAAAAGGGACAATGACAAGTGGCATACAAGGACAAGGCTACTTAACCCCTTGCCCCCACTTAGTGTAGGACAAGGGTGAACCGAATAGGATGAAAATGAGTATTAGTTAGAGGAATTAGGTGCCTCAACACAAGGAAGAGCACCACACTCCTTGAGATGTTGAATTTTGTAACTTAAAGCCTTACATTCATTAGTAGCATGACCATGAACTCTATGTGCAAAATGAGCACTTGTAGTATAATTTCTTTCGTGTTCTTGGAGGGAGAGAGATCAAACGATCTTGGAGGAGTCTCATCAAGATACTCTCTTGGTAAACAGTGGAGGATGTTGTTGTATTTTTCAACAAAGATATCTCTTGCTTAGCACAAGGTGTCATACCTACACAAGACTCTTTAGATTGTGATGTTTTGTTCTCTCCTTTACATGAGAGTGTAAAATCTAACAAATTCAAATCATTAGTGTTTTTCGTGATGGAATTTACATTAATCAAGTATTTCTTTGTTTGTTTCATTTCTTGCAAAGGATAACAATCAAGACCACTAGTGTCTATCAGTTCAGGATGCACCACTGTTAAAGTCGGCTTAGAAGGATGTTTTGTGAGAGTGTTGATATTAAGTGAAGGTTTGTTTATTTCTTTCAAGGGACAATAACCAATACCACTAGTATTTTCTTGTGTGTGAATCTCTATGGGGACATAGATACCTTGTTCTCTAGAACCACATCCTTTTCCACTATAACCAAGTTGTTTCATCATTTCAAAACCTTTTCCATAAAGATTCTTCATTTTTGTTGGATTCGGTGGTTTCTCATAATTGAGTTCATAAAATTTTGTTGCGTAATTTTATTTTTCTTCTAAAGTGGTTGAGTTGGATGCCTTCAAAGGGTCTTCCGAGTTTTGTGCTAACATTACCACTTTTTCTTTTCCCTTTTCTGAATCTTTGTTTATGATCTTTGGTTGCCCATCAAAGCTAGGTGTGAAATTCAAGGAACCCCAATCATCATCTAATAGCTTCGTGACTTCTTCAATGTATTTTTATTTGTCTTTCTATTGCATGGATTCTACTTGTGTGGTTGGTGTTAATGTTTTCAAAGGATTTTCTTTACATTTCTCAATGTTCAAACAACTGCATGGTTTAGGATCGGCTTTGATTGTATAAAATTTGTTGTTATAGACATATTTCATGATACAATGAAGGGTAAAGGGCACAACATGCATCTCATGAATTCATGGTCTACCTAAAAGAGGATTATATGAAAGGTCATGAGGCATAACATGAATAGGGATTTGTAAGGTATCCTTTCCAATTGTAATAGGTAAAGTTATCACTCCAAGAGATTTATTTCCCACATTATCAAATCCCTTAATAGATAAAGAGTTAGGTTGAATTTTTGATTTATCAACACCAAGCTTATCCAAAAGGGTCACATTACATACATTTAAGGTTGAGCCATTGTCAACAAGGGTTCACTTTATCCCTGTGCTATTGTATTGAGCTATTATCATGAAAGCATCACATCATTTTTGTACTTTCAAAGGGGGGAGTTCACTTTGGTCAAAAACAATGTTAACATTTATTCCTTGAATCATGGTTTCTATGTCATTCAGGTTTGCACTAGAGGGAACCACAACTTGTTGCAAGGTTGTTTGAAGCATAGTGTTATAACTATGTGAATTCTGAATTAATTCCCATAGGGACATCTTTGCAAGAATATTCTTAAGTTGTTCAACAAGATCATATGATTAGGCAAAGGGAGGTATGTTGAAGTTTTTTTTCTTGGTTGTGTATTATTCCTAGTGTTGTATGTATTAGAAATGGTATTGTAACTAGGTTGCTATGAAACATTGTTTTTAGACTTGGTTCGAGGATAAGGAAAAGTTTGTTTTGAACTTGTGGTTTTTGAGAGGGTGGATAAATGATAAGTTTAGGCTTGGGAGAGTACTCTAAGGGGTATCAAATGTGCATAACCTTAGAAGACTTAGCTTTATTTTCATGATATCTTAGTGAAGAGGAGTTTATTGTTACTTCATCATCTTCATCTAAGGAATTAGTATTGTCGATGTTCTCATTTTCTTCCACTGTTATATCTTCCCTAGTAGGAGAGTTTCTAGGATAACTACAAACCAAATTATCTTGAAATTCAGGGATTGGTTCTTCTAAAATGACTTCATCGCAAGTAGGGGAATGATCAATGGTTGAATTTTGGTGTTTATCAATAGTGGGGATATTAGGAAAATGAGCTATTTGATTTTTGTGATTTTTCATGACTGTATCCTTTTTCTCTAAGGTATCATTCTCTTGTACTATACCATCTACCCTAGCAGGAGATCTTGTAATATTTTCATCTCATTTCATGGTTAGATTTTGTAATCACAAGTAGGAGAGGCATCAAGAGAAAGACAACTATGATTTTCATGCTTACCAAATATATCTTTCCAAATGGTAGGAGCATTAAGGAAGGGAGGAAGAAGATTCTCATGAATCTCAATAGGTGCATCTTCTAACACCAACCTATCCTCTTCGCATGGAGGATGGATATTAAAAGGATATTTTTTATTTTCATGACTATCTATGATATCATCCTCTTTCACTAAAACATTCTCAAAAGAAAGGGATGGATGGACACTAGGTAAGGTGATGTTTAGAAATGTTTCTATGATCTCATCTTCTTGTTTTCTATTGTCTTCCAAAGGGGGGTGAGGAGAGGGATAATTAAGACTCTCAATGCTTGTATCTTCTTTCACCAAGACACCTTCATCACTAAGAGGAGAGGTATCAGGAAAAGAACAAGTGTGATTGTTATGATTGTCTACACTATCATCCTCACCAATGGGCAATGTGATAGTAAGGATTGTGTCAATGGTTTGATGATTAACATGTTTCTTAATGACCTCATTGGTGTAATATAAATTGAACTCATAAGAGGGAATGTTGTACTTATGCAATCCATTTTTAACCATCTCAAAACCACATCTATTGAAAGAAAACATGATATCATGGAAAAGTAAAGAAAGTGCAATACAATGACCTAAAGTGAAATGTTTAAATGTAATTTTCATATTGGAAACATGGTAATTTACCAATTACAATATGCAATGATTTGAAAGATGAAATGTTGTAAATGAAAATTTAGAATTGAGAAATGCATGAGATGGAGCACTTTAAACTATATTTAGTCAAATTCATGTAATAGAAAGTCAACCCACTAAAACAGATAACCAATGACACCAAACAAAAAAGCAAAAAAGAAAATTTAAACCCTGGAAACTGTAGCTTAAAACTCAATAGGGACTAAGATGCCAACAAGCGCATCTTGGTCATACTGAAGGAATTTAGAGGGTTCAAAAAGTGGAACAAAAAGCACACAACTCAGATAGGGTTTTGAGCCATAAACCCTGAGAGAGACTAAGATGCTAGGAAGGATGTTTTTATCCTAGTGGAGGGATTTTTTAGAAAAACAACAAATTCTGAGTTGTTAATAGTGTTCCCAGATTTCCTACCCAAGGACCTAATGTTTGGAAACAAAAAAATTGTGCAACTAAATGCAAGAAAAAGTAGCTAGTGACAAGCAATTGGATGTAAAAGTGAATGCAGTTTTTTTCAATTTTGAATGTAATTAAATTTTTCCTAAATGCAAATAGGATGATGAACAATGCACTTTTTATCTTTTAAATGAGATACAATGATGCAAGAAATAAAAAATGCAACCTATATGCACTTTCACTAAATATGAGAAACCCTAGATGCAAATTCACTAATGTAAGATGCAATACAAGAATGAATGTAAGCTAGATATAGGGCCTTTATGGACTCCAAATCAGAAAATGAGTGCTCAACAATGTTGGGCTCACCAAAATGAACAATGGGAAAATTGGGTGCTTTATAACCTAGGTTGAATAAAACACCACTATTTTCCTATTATCATTCAATAATGTCTTAGGATTCATAATTGGATTAACTAGCAACCTTGCAAGGTGATTCAATTCTCAATGAGGAGGACCTAGGAGGGGGTTCTTTCAGCTTTAAAGGGGTTCAACACCAAAAGAATTCTTGGAAAAGACAAATGAACATTCAACCTACAAAACCTAGTTATGCAAGCTAAATGAGAGATGCAAATGATGAAATTATGCAACGGGGAGATAGGAAGTCTAGAGATGTTGTGAGGATTCCGAAAATGTAAAGAAGCTTTCCAAATATGCAAGGGAGGACAAAGATTCCTTTACTATTGTCTTAGTGTTGTTGTTTTTCATGGAAAATGTAGAATCTTTAGATATCAGAAATATGAAGGAATTTCTAAAAAATATGTTTGAGAGGACTAAGATGCCCAAGATGACGTATTATTCCCATTATGAATTTTTGAAAACCTTGAATGCGATCTTGGGCTCCAAGGTTTGGACTTGCTTCTTTTCCGATCTCAGGTTGAACTGAAACTTCCAGATTTAGCTCATACGTGAGTTTTCATGAAGATGACAACTTTGTAATGCAGCTTTGCAACTTTTACAACTTTTCACTTCAAATGATCTTCAAGAATTCAACATAAATCTGCAATCACAAATATGCAAGAGTGGAAAAACTTATTTTTTGTTAGTGAATGGTGGATTTCCTTGGTCAAACCCCTTGTTGGTAAATAAACCTTGAAATGAAATGGAAATAATGAAGAAAATGGTGAATGAACAACATGCAATACTACAACTCACCAAACCCTAGTTGTAAAGTCTACAAACTTGTGTGCAATGGATGCAATGGATATGGATCTTGAACCAAAGATATGGACTTGAATTGCTTGATTGAATCAAAAACCTACATCACAAATGTTAGCACAACAACACACATGATGCAAGAAGCTTTTTGATATGATGCTTCAATCTTGATGATGGCTCCAAATGCTTTATAGAATTTCTCTTGAATACTCTTGTGAACTCAATTTGATATTATGAATTCTCTCACAAAAGAATTGGATTAGAATGAATGAATGAACCTTGTATTTATACAGTTTACTTATGCTTAATATCCTGAAATTACATCATACCAAGCCAACATATGAATTCATTAAAAAAGGAGGCTAAATCTAGCTAGAATTTGAAATTAAATCCTAAAAATGACTCAAGGAGGACTAAGATTCCCTAGGTCGCGTCTTAGTCCCAAGTCATGAAAATTGGGGCATAGCGACAAAAAAGGGGCCCAATTAAGATGCCTTAAAATTAGGGTCCCAAGACCTTTGGGGGAAAAACAAGCCCTAGGTGGTGTTTTAGGCCTGACCCAAAAATCAAGGACACACAAATGAAATCATTAAATTATCATTTATGCATTGGAGAATGCCAAGATTATCTAGACAAAGATGTAATTCATAGGGCGTGTGAATGAAAAATAGGACTAGTTAAGACATAAACAAGGATAAATAAAACAAGGTTGGCCCAAACAAGTGTGAAAATCCAAGGGTATGCATTTTACTACACTACACACTATTCTAAAGTTACAGTATCTATTATATGGCCACCTTGCATAACACATTTTGCTTGCCTATGGAGCCATCCTGTTTGTTCATGAGTATCAATCATACAAAGTTTTGCTTGCCTCATGAAATCATGTTGTTCATGTTTTGTAGAACCTTATCAAAATATCAAGAGTTATAGCTTTGGTATGGTTACCGTATGGGAACCAAACTTAGGCATGACTTTCCCATAGCCACTTGCTTGTCTATGCAAGTGTATATTGACTACGTGTGTATGTGTCTCAATGGGGGCTCACCTAGTGGAAGGCCCGAGGTTCCACTATCCATTGTGAGTGTGATTTTATTTTGTATAGTGGACATCATGTTCCACTTGTAAATATTTTCAAACAAACAACTTAGATTTGATCCACATCGTGTGGGACAAATGGTCAAAGCTTGATCCACCCCTTTTTGTTTTTATTTTTCTTTCTTTACGTCTTTGGAAATGTATGTGTGTACCTTGTTGTATCTCCTTATATCATTCTCATGTGTGTTCCTTTGCACCCATGTTGGTTTTCTATAGGATCTTGATCCTGGGGGCTTGATCATCCCTCTTGATCATTGTCCTATCTCACTAGCATTGGAACACTTGCACCCCTCTTGATGTGAGTTTGTCTACTTTAGTGTGAGTTTGAAAAAATTTCCTCTCACTAAATTTGGGGCTAAATGTAGTGTAGAAAAATGTGTCCCTCTACATTTTCACACTTTTTTTGGGCCCTTCTTGCTAAAATTGGGCTTCTTTATGACTTATTTGGTCTTGTTTTATATCCACAAGCCTTATTTAATGCATCTTTCTAAGGATAATCTTGAAACATATCAAATAACCAATCATAATTTAATTTTTTTGGTTTGTATGGCCTAGATTTATTTATCTAGGACTCATACGCCACCTTAGGCATATGGGTCCCACCTAAGTTTTGGGGCCTAAACCTAAATTTGGCATAGAACTTAGCATTTCTTGAAATGTATGTCCCAAGCTTAGCCTACTATGACTCATATGCCCCAAATGACATATGAGTCCCACTTACCTTGGACTTAATTTTGAATTCAATTCTTGGCAAGATTTTATTCTCCTAGATCTGATGTTGGCTTAAAGTGTTGTAATTTTGGGAAATTTGGCATAAACAAGTATAAATACAAGGTTATTTCACATATTTTCTCCTAGCAAGTTTGCAAGTCATCTAGCAACTTTCATGAGTAGGTGTGATCTAAGAATTCAAATATCCTATCAATTCAAGAGCATTCAAGGGTTGATTATCAAGCATTTTGGAGCTATATTCAAGATTCAAGCATCATGTCAAAGTCATCATGCATCATGTTTTTTGTGAGCTAACATTTTTTATGTAGGTTCTTATGATTCAAGCAAGCATTCAAGTAAGATACATAACATACAATCAAGATTCAAGATCTACAGTCATGTTATCCATTTCATACAAGATTGTAGCCTTTTATTCAAGGGTTTGGTGAGTTACAACATAGGATATTTTTCATTCATCATTCATTCATTATATTTGATTTCATTTCAAGGTTTGATTACCAAAATGAAGTTTGACCAAGGAAAACCCCTATCCACTAACAAAACAACATTTTTCCATCTCTTTGATGTGTGATTTGTAGATTTAGGTTCAAGATCCATTGAATAGAAAGATTGGAGAAAGTTGCAAAGTTGTCAAAGTTGTCATTTTTATTGCAAGATCATGAAAAGTCATCTGCAGGCCATAATTTAGAGTTTTAGATTCAGAGATCAGAAGGGAGAGAAGCTATAGAAGGTGACTAGAGGATTTCATAGTTTCAAATCAACCCTAATAGTAGGACTAAATTGCCACTTGTGGCATATGAGTCCTGGCATACCACTGTCTAGAAATTTTCTATAGATCCTAGTTTAACAATTGCAAATTCTTGTTTTGGCCTGAAACCATAAACTAGGACTAAATCACCCCTACTGGAATTTGAGTTCTAGTGTACATTAAAATTTTGCATTTCAGGAGTGCAAAGCTTATTTCAAGCATCTTCAGTCTTCTAGGTGCCCCTATGTTCTTTCTCAGTTCATTATTATGATTTTCAGTTTCATATCTTTGGTTGCATAAATAGGTTTGCATATCATTTACATTTCCTCCTTTCCAAGCATTTTCTTGGTGGTGAACCCCCTTTTTTTCTTTAATCACACCCAAGGAAACCACCCTAATAGTCTCATCCCTCAATTGAGTTCCTTGATTGAGGGATCTCTAGGGTTCCTTGAATAAAACATAAGTGAAATAGGAGGTACCCTAAAACCTCTTTAGTTCCATCTCCCAAAAGGTGGAACACTATTTTAGAGGTTTCAACTATTATGGTTTGATAGAATTTTTCCAATAATCCATAGTTTGTTCAAAATAACCTATTTTAAGCTTTTATCCATAGCAGCAAGGAAGTGAACTGTTTGATAAAATGCTTTGGTATAAATTTATGGAAAATGTGGTAGCATAGAAAATGAAGTGATCTATTTGAAAAAATGCCTCAAAGAAATGTGGTCTCATGGTGATGGAAATCACCATGAGACCACATTTCTTTGAGGATTTTTTACAAATAGCTCATTGTCTTGTCTATGCTATTGCTTACTATTATAGCTTGATATATTTTTTCCAAGCATCCATAGTTTGTTTGAAAGCACCTTTTTTATGCATTTATCCATAGTAGCAAGGAAGTGAACTATATGATAAAATGATTTAGTAGATATGTATGGAAAATGTGGTAGCATAGACAAGGCAGTGAGCTATTTGAAAAAATGCCTCAAAGAAATATGATCTCATTTTGATGTCCATCACCATGAGACCACATTTATTTGATGCATTTTTTCAAGCAGCTCATTACCTTGTCTATGCTATTGCTTACTATTATGCTTTGATAGATTTGCCCAAGCATCCATAGTTTGTTTGAAAGCACCTATTTTAGGCTTTTAGCCATAGCAGCATGGAAGTGAACTATTTGATAAAATTCTTTGGTAGGCATGTATGAAAAATGTGGTTGCATAGACAAGGCAATGAGCTGTTTGAAAAAATGCCTCAAAGAAATGTGGTCTCATGGTGATTTCCATCACCATGAGGCCACATTTCTTTGAGGAATTTTTTCAAACAACTCACTTCCTTGTCTATGTTACCAAATTACTATTATAATTTGATAGATTTTTTCCAAGCATCCATATTTTGTTTGAAAGTGCCTATTTTAGGCTTTTAGCAATTGTAGCAAGGAAGTGAATTTTTTGATAAAATTATTTTGTAGAAATGTATGGAAAATGTGGTAGCATAGACAAGAAAGTGAGCTATTTGTAAAAATGCCTCAAAGAAATGTAATCTCATGGTGATGGGCATCACCATGAGACCACACTTCATTGTGGCATTTTTTCAAACAACTCACTGCCTTTTCTATGTTATAGATTACTATTAACCTTTGATATATTTTTTCCAAGCATCCATAGCATAGACAAGGTAGTGAACTATTTGAAATTATGCCTCAATAAAATGTGGTCTCATGGAATTCCATGACAAGAAAATGCAATTCCTAGTTATTAGTTATGGAATGTGAAGTAATTGAATAACTACTCATGTTGACTTTCTAAGAAACTATATTGTAATTAAAATTTTATCATCTATCAACATCTAGTTATTAGTTATGCAATGTGTAGTAATGCTTTGAGTTTGAAAGATTTGCAATGCAATGTACTCAACAATATGAATATAAACTACTAAAAAATATTAAGTACAATTCATTATTTAAACTCTTATTTAATACTTGTGTGAAGCTTTGAACTCCACCTCCACTAGGAGGTGTTGCCATGAAATCTCCAAGATTAACCTATTCAGCATCCAAAATCAGATTTTAGAATACCATTCATATAATAATGCTATTCACATGTAATATTTATAATTGTTTACTAGTTGCATACCTTGGTAGTACATTTTGTAGTGTAATATGAAGGTGGAGAACCATTAAAAACTGAATGAATGCTATGACCCTAAAATTTCATTACAATCATTAGACTAAATTAGTTAATATTAAATTTCAAAAATAAAATTTAATAAATTAAATTCAATGAACTTGCTAACATTTACCTGAGTATCAAGGTTGAAAGCCGCATTCACGAGGGCATCTGTCATCGCCAACTCCTAAGTTACAAATGTAGCTTGTGCACCTGCATCTTATCTATCTATGAGGTCATAACCACAGGTTGAACTACAAGCCTAACAAATATGGGGTGGAGCCCTATTCCTTGAAGTCTCCCCCAGCTTACACTATGTTATAGGACTCGCATGGTTTATGATGCTCTGGGTCAAGGAAGTAATGGAATGTAGTGTCTCAACCTCAACACTCTCCTTCACAATGAAAGGGATAGCCATGTGCTCATACGTTGATCTAGTGAGTGCTCATCTTGCTGGTCATTGTAGGTCAATACATGCCCCTTGGTCTGTGCAGGATCATGATGGGCCAAAAAGTGGCAATATGATGGGTATTTGTAGGGTATGTGGCTGACAACATTTTTTTTACCCAAAATTGATGAAATGAAAAGGGTTTTTAAAGGAGATTCTCAAATTTTCACCAATATAAATTATGTTTTACTTTGAATTTAATAAATAATAATTATTTATTTTCTATTTGAATTACAACTAAAGTCCTAATTGATAGGTCTGATTGAAAAACATCTATAGCTTTCAAACAGTATCACATTTTTGAATCCAAAACATGCATCACATTCTATGCTTCACATAATAGGATTAAAAAAAAAATTGAATTTCATGAATTTTGACCAAGTTAAGGTGGTCGACATACAAGTTTCTTATACTTTTTTAAAGTTTGTAATAAAAAATCATAATTATTTACTTGGAAAAAAATTACAAAAAAATATGCATCACATCTGACATGATTCCTCTACTTATTCCTAAAATATTATAAAAAAATATTATCATTTTATTGTGGTTGGAGTGATCAGACATACACCTACTACTTTTTTTTTTTCCCTGAAATTTAAGTACTACAGCATTGAAATTTCAAATTTTCACCAAATAGATTTTATATAAAACCTAGTAGTTTAGAAACTACATTCAATTTTCTACAGATTCTATTCTTACATATTTTTGAAATAATATAGATAACTTATTCAAATTTTTATGTCAATTTTCCTAACTCTGATTTTTTTGAATTTTTTTCCACTTAAGGGCTTGTTTTTTCCATGATGATCCTGCACAGACCCCCCTATTCTATCCTATATTGACCCCCCACCTCTACCTTGGAAGTCTTGCATATCAAAATAGTTTGACACTTTATTGAGGATGAAATTACTTTAGATTTTCCTCAAAAAATATTGTGGGACCTCATTATTGTTGCATGGAGGATGGTCAAAAACCATCCACCACCTCTACCAAAAATGGTTCTTTATCCCTTGGTGGTTGCACCAATGGATAGGGAACCTCTTGCTTGTATGGTGTAGAGGTTGATTTGTTTGTGGGTTTGTGAAAAGGGAACAAAAGTCAAATTTTGTATTTTTTTCATTTTTACTTGTTTGTGAGATAAATTATCCACATATAATTGTCTAAACTCTCTCCTCTTACCTGACCAAGTAGATATTTGCTTGTTAATTGAACCTACATTTGATAACATAGATTCAAGAAATTGAGAAAGTGTGACTCTATGTAAGGTTAATTAACTTGTAAGATCTTTCAACCTTGCATTATGTCCTCATTTTTTTTTGTTATTTTCAATTTGCATCATTAAATTTTCTTATGTTCTAGGGGAATATTGAGGATTACTAGAGGTGTTTTTTGTTGGGGTTGTTCTTCATCAGGTATTTTTTGTTGAGGTGACTGTGGATTTTGAGGATTTTCAGGAGGAGGAGGTTGATTATCAATTCTTGTAAATTAAAGAAATTTACATTTAAAAACCACTTAAATCTACCTATTTAGTAACAAATTCACATGAAAAACAAAAAAAACTTACTCGTTTGACCTCCCTGATGTTGTGGCAGCATTTTTATGAAGAATCAGAGACAATTTGGTGAAGTATTTGGCCTCTAATAATGTGAGTGTGCTCTCAAGGGTTTGTAGGTCGTGGGTTTGCAAGAAAATACATAAATCACAAATGACAAATGTTGCTTTTTGTTATAAAGATCTATAGCACACTCATGTTATAGCATGAGCATGTTATATCCTTGGTGTTGTCAAGCCTTAGGCTTAGAAACACCAAGCCATAACATGAGCATGTTATAATGTGCTCAGGTTATGGCCTTTTTAAAAAATTAAGAATTTTGGCCACTTTTTGGCCCCCCATATTTTTGCACCCGCCCCTAATATGATTTAGATTCATTGAGATTAAAATAAATAAATAAATAAATAATGTTTACACTACTAAAAACATATGAAATATATTTTCATCATTGTATGATGAACTTAATCCATATAGGGAATATTTTTGTAACATAAGATTCATCTCTATCCTAGTCTAGAAAAGATAGAGGCTAATCAATCCAATATTATCCCCCAAATTGAAAGTAGAATTAATGAAGCTAAAAGGGGGAGCTATCATCAAGAAAATTTAATACTCTGAATGGATGTCAAAACTTGTTCTAGTTAGGAAGGAGAATGGAGAGATAGGCCTATGTGTGGACTTTAGGAACTTAAAAATCAAGATACTCTGAAAGACAACTATCCTCTTCCATGAATGGATCATCTATTGTAGAAGGCAGTCAAATTAGAATTAATTTCCATGATTTATAGATTCAAAATTATAAATAAGTGGTGTTCAATGATTCAAAACAACATTATTTTATTTACTACTCTTTCGTGCACCCATGTTTACATAAAAATGCTATTTGGGACATAAAAAGTTAAAGGTACTACAATTTTTCAAATATGGATGTTGCATTTGTAGGCCTCATAGGTGATTTCATGGTGGTTTATTAGGATGATTTAACAACATAACCCAAGGATAGAAAATATCATTGTAAACATTTAGAGATAATCTTCAAAAGGTACCTTGAGTATGAGATTTCTCTAAATCCCAAAAAGTGCATATTTCATTTGGAATAAAGAAAAATATTGGGAATATTTTCTAAAAGGATATGGTGAGAATATATCTAGAAAGAATAAAAATAATTTATCTCATCCCTCAACCTAATACAATCAAACAAATGTAATCCTTCCTCAAGAAAAGTAACTATTGTCAATTTGAACATGCAACCTGGTTGAAACCTAAATTCAACATTTCATTGAAAACATGTGAAGGGTTTCAACATATGGGACCCTTCTAAATGAATCCAAACATCTAGATGAAGAGTTGGTTTCCTCTTTAAACTACATGTAATAGTGTTTATCCAACTTGAAATTGATAATAACTAAAACCTTAATTCTACTTATTGAATTTCACAAAGAGAAAAGAGAGAAGAAGTCCAATACAAAAATGAAAAAGGTATGCATCAAGATTAGAATGGTTTCTTCTTGATTAAAAAAAAAAAAAAAAAACTTAAAATACCATGAAGAGAAACACAATTATTTATTATATCAATTCACAAAGGACTATGTGGAGGTTGTGATATAACAAACATGAAGAGGGAATATTAATCCATATTTAGCCCTACAAACCAAGTTAACACAACACACAAACATAATAAATGACAAAAAAATATTCACACACAAAGGTAAGAAGATTTTACACAATGTAAAATTAAAAGAGGTGGAAATAATTTTTTTTATTGATATAGAGACATGAGCCTATTAATAAATGTAGAGTTTGAAAATACATATATTTTTACCACGGAAACTAAAAAGAAACCTTTACAATAAACAAAAATTTCTTTCTTATCCCTTACAAAGGTGTAGAAGAGAGAAAGATGGCATGGAAGTGAGAGAAACCCTAGTCATAGCCTTTTAAGAAACTTGACTCTTCTACATTAAAAAAATGATATGAAAAGAATAGATGGAATAACAAACTCCTTCCATACTTCTACATTGATAGTTATGAGGAATAAGTTCATAAAAACTCCATGAAATCCACCAAAAAAATGTGTCCCAAGAATGATCTCCTCATAGAAATGGAAGATCTACAACATGACACTGCTTTTCCCCCAAAGATTATTATATAAAATAATAGTAATATTCTTTTCAATAAATATCATTTTTTTAATAAATTTGAGAATAAAATAATATAAAATATTTCTATTTGATTGCTAGATTTAGAATTTAATGTCACCAAGATTAAAAAATATGTTTTTTTCAAAAGTTGGATGTCAATTTTTTTATCTTCCTTGAAACTTATACAAATATTGAATACAACCATTTTTTAGAAAATTCTTAAATTTCTATTTCTAATGAATCTAAAATCTCTTTTGTTGAAGACCTGTGTGAAACAAACAACTCCTCAAGTACAAATTTTGACCCTAAATGAAAATAATTAGCAAAATAATTAATCTTCAATTTGCAAGACTAAATTGAATAAATAATGAGCTAGAACCAATAATAAAAATTTACAAAAATATAATCAAAAAATGATTTGATTAATGTCACGTTCATCACAATTTATGCAATAAAAATAGAATAAACAACAAGAATTTAAATCAATCTATTAAAATAGTATTATTCTAAAAGGGTGATGTCAAATAATGAATGAAATGTTTATTTTATAGAGTTTTAAGAGAAATAATTAATATTTGAGATTTAATATTGGGTGACTAGTCTAATCTAGAAAATTGGTGGATATAATGAGGAGAGGTGCAAAGAATCGGGTGATTTGAAATTATTGTAATTAAAATAATATTTATTGGTCAATAAATTGATCAGAGTTAGCAAGGTTGCTTGATGAATTAACTAAATGTATGAACAAAGTTGGGAAGAGTTAATTATTTGTATGAAATAGTTAATTGAATTCATGGGTGAGTGAAGTGAATATGTTGATGAGTAGACTAAGAGTATGACAGGGTAGATTGGATACATTAGGTAGTTAAGTAGATGAGGTGGATTTATATGATTTAATTATTAATTAAATAAATTATTGATGATTATTAGGTGGAAATTAATGTTTATTTAATTTATTAATGAAAAATAAATGGATATTGAGAATTTAATTAAAAAAATTTTTTGGATAATGTTATCGCACTTTAATTAAATAATAAGAATTATCTAATTAAATGATTACATGAAGGATAATGCATGATAAATACTATAACTATAATAGATAAAAATGAATATAATTAATGGATAAAATGATAAGATAATGATAGTATGGTAAGAATTATTTCAAATTCTACAGTATCATTTATCACTTTTCTATCTATGTCACATAGTTGAGAATGTCCATTTTAAGTTCAATGTTTTCACTCACACATGAATATTTCTACCTTCATCCATCAATGCCTCTACAGATAAACATTCTTAAACATAGAACTTGTCTTTTTTTATGTTTTAGTTTTTTAAATATTGTAGTGTAGGAAAATGTATCCCTTTACTTTTTCACACTTGTTTGGGCCCTCCCTACTAAAATTAGTCTTCTTTATGCCTTTTTTGGTCGTATTTTGCATCCACAAGCCTCATATTCAATACATTTTTTTAGAATAATCTTGACATAAATAAAAATTGATAAATCATAATTTAGTGTTTGAGGTTGTGTGTTCCAAATTTGGTGATCTTGGATGCATATGCCACCTTGGCCATATGGGTCCCACCTAGGTCTCAAGAATTGATTTTAAACGTTGCATAGAACTTAACACTTCTTGGAGTTTGTGTTTAAGACACTAGGACTCATACGGCCCAACTTGCATATGAATCCCACTTTAACTAGGACCTATTTCCAATCAAATTCTTGGTGAGATTTCATTATCCTAGATCTAATGACAGCTTGTAGTGTTGTAGTTTCGAGAAATTTGGCATAAACAAGTATAAATACAAGGTTATTTCACATAGTTTCATCCTAGAATTTCATAGAAATCAAGAGTACTTGCACAAGAGCATTCAAGAGAAAATTATCTAGCATTTGGAGCAACATTCAAGATTCAAGCATCATGTCAAAGCCTTCATGCATCATGTGTGTTTGTGAGCTAACGTTTGTGATGTAGGTTTTCATGGTTCAAGCATGCATTCAAAGACATTATTTCATATCAAGATCAAGAGTTAAGATCCACATCCATTGGAGCCATTTCACACAATATTGCAACATTTATTTCAAGGGTTTGGTGAGTTGCAACATTACATATGGTTCATTCATCATTCCTTCATTCTATTTCACTCCATTTCAAGGTTTGATTACCAAAATGGGGTTTGACCAAGGAAAACCCCTATTCCCTAACACAACAACATTTTTCCCTATTCATGTGTGATTGCAGATCTAGGTGATTTGGATATTTAAGATCCATTGAAGAAAAAATTGCAAGATTGAAGAAATTTGTCAAAGTTATCAAGAAGTTGTCATCTTCATGGAAACTCACCTACAGATCGTAATTCAAACTTTTTCGGACTTGAAATTCGAACAAGATGAAAGCTACAGAAGATCACTCGAGGCTACAAAAGTTTCAATCAAACCTTAATATTGGGATTAAATCTCTCCTTTGGACATATGAGTCCTAGTATACCTCTTTTTACCAATTTTTTGTACATCCTGATTTACCAACACAAGATTCTAGATTCGGCCCAGATTCTAGTAGGACTAAATCACCTAGCCTGGTGTATGAGTCCTAGTACGTGCTTCAAAAAAAAAAAATTAGAGTTGTAATTTTTTCTTGGAATCCATCAGTTTACCAAGTTCCTTTCTGTTTGATTTATGTTTCTCAGTTTAATTGACATGTTTTAAGTTTCTAGGGTTTAGTGCATGATTGTTTGCATTTCTCCTTTGAAGCTTCATTTTAATGATGAACTCATCTTTTAATCACACCTAAGGAAACCACCCCCTTGTAGTATTCCTTCCCTCAATTGATTCACTTGGCTGAGGGATCTTGGTTTCCTAATGAACCAAAGTGTGAAATAGGTCCCCCTAAGTTGTCCATATCCTAAAAGGTGGACACACCTATTTCCCTTTTGTTCATTTTGGTGAACCCAACATTTGGGAACTTTATTTCTTATTTGGAGAGCATTATAATTCATAGATCTATTTTTCATTAACTTTGCATTAGATTTGCATTAGTTAATTTTCATTTAGGGCTTCTAAATCTTGCATTAGTGAAAACTTCATATAGGTTGCATTTTTGCATCTTGCATCATTAAATATAGATTGAAATCTATCATTGCAAGCAGTCAATTCAACATACAAGTTAGAAATCTTAGCATCAACTCATAATTTTCTAAATTTGGTCTAAAAACCCTCATTTGGGTCTCATTTTCCCATCTAGGCAATTTAGTCCCTATATAGGTGGTTTTTCTAGATTTTTGGGAATTTTGTGTTGTCAGTTTTTTAGTATTTGAACCTTCTAGAAACCCTAATTGGGACTCATTCACCCCTCTGGGAAATTCAGTACCATATCATGTGAGAATTTTCATTTTACAACATTAAAAACTTCATTTATGTGCTCCTATTTGTTGTTGTTAGATCTCTGTTTTAGTTTGTTGATTTTCTATTTCATTCATTTTATTAGACCTAGCTTGAACTGATTTCATTTCAAGTACATTGGAAAACATAAAAAAAAATTGAACTAAAAGATATCCTCTTTAGGTTTATACATAGCATAATCAATCAATTATCATGTCCTTGCATTATCCTTTTGCATGTTTCCTCTATCATTGTTGCATTTCAAATTTGTAGGACAATTATTACATCATGTTTTCATTGAAAAAATATATGGTTATCACACTTCATGTTCTATTTTAGATCTTGTTGAGTATTGTAATAAATTTTTGTTATGTGCATATGAATATGAAATTTTCTCCCCTCTCTTTTTGTTCATCATTGATCCCTCTCCTAGTATCCCTCATATGAGTGAGATTAGTCTATCGAAAGAGAATACAATCTTGGGCAATCATAACAATCATATTCATTCTTCTCCCACTATCTCTCATATTTGTGAAGAAGACATTTTGGTGTTAGAAGAACCAATCAATGAGAGTTTTGAGAATCTTAGTTGTTTAACTCCTCCTACCTATCTTATTGGTAAAGGCATTGCTAAAAAAGAGGGCACAACCATAGGTAATCATGTCAATCACATAACACATAAAGAAGAGACCATTGAAACCTACCTAAAAACCACTTCAACTAGTCTACATTCATCTCCCAATATCTCCCTCACTTGTGACAATGTTTTAATGAAAGTGGATGCAATTGTAAGTGAGGAGGATATGTTGGTGTTAGATGATCAAATATTTGTTGGAATATGTTGTCATTGATGTCAAAAGGGGATCAAAGGAGAATTGTTTTGATCCTATGCGAAGATGCATATATTTTTCATTGATGTGAAAAGTGAAAATCTAGCAAAGATGTCAGCATGAACATTCCTTCATACTCTCAGTCTAGGGTTTATCAGTTAAACCCTACATGTGTAGAAATTTCAATCACAACATTCAAGCAAGTTCTATTTTTTCAGTGACTTGGTGTTACCAGTTGTAGTTCACATAAGTAACAACTTATGTCATTCATCCAATGGATTTGATCGGCCCCCCTCTGCCTAGCGATTTATGGTTACACATCTTCTTTCAATCGGCGAGAAACTGTTTCTTTATTGGCCCGATGGTCACTTCATCGGTGTGACCATGCGTGATCAACAAGAGAATGGGAGAAGTCTCGATGATGGGGTGATAAGAAGGAAGGACACACTCCATTTGGGACCCAGCCATGTTGATGAAGTAGACGCATGGTGTGACAAGATTGGGCGAATGGTAATCCACATCCTTGTTGTGGATTACAAAGCAGTGACATCATGATGAGGTGGACACGTGAAGTCATCAAGTGTATTCATTGATGTGACAATGTGATATCACTAGGACTATGAATATTTTTCAAATTATAGGGTGATAAGTGTATAATGTCGATAGTGGGACCCAACAATGTAAAAAGATGTGTGTCAAAGGTATGGATAGAGATCGAATGATAGGATGGAACGTGGTAGAAAGTGACAAATGAAATATGACATGTAGTGACACAATGGCATGGGGACCATACAACAATGAAGGTTATTGGTGTGACATAGGAACATTGATAGGATTGTGAAGGATGTCCCCTTGATGAAGCGATGAGGTGTTATGTGGGACCCGATAGGATAATGGTTATTGATGATTGTTCAATATGTTATTTTTCATTAGTGGTGTGAATGATGTGGAGACAACATGGAAGACTGTTGGCATGTGATTCCATACAGTCCATATCAGTGGGAGTTGTGGACATTGGTGAGACTAAAATGGGTGTCCCCACAATGGAGCGATATGTTAGATCGATGGTACAAATTTTTTGGTGATTAATCCAATGGTGATCATCTAATAGTGGAGATTGATGATCTAGAGATTTGAAGACCATTTATCTAATGGTTGTGACTTAAAGTTGTGATAGTGAATGGAAAGTGTAGGATTAGGGCACAAAAGGTGAAGATCAATAGCTAGAATTTAAATGAAGTAATCTCAAATAGCTAAGTCTATGTGAACATGGTTTTAACTAGAACCTAACACATAGTAGAGATTTAATTGGTCCAACTACATCTAGTGACAAATTTAATGAATATTTTATCTTGTAGGCGGTGAAACAGATTATAGAAGTGATTGAGATCAAAATCAGATTGAAGGATCAAAAGAGAGCATTAAATGCACAATCAAATTTAAGGATTCGACATATACTTATCAAATATCTTAATGATGGTGTGTGGCTTGATATATTATTAGCTTACTGGTGAAGCTAATGAGTAAGGGAAACTCTAACATGATGCTAGGGCCGATCAGGATGATGAAGTGCATCCCAAGGTAGTAATTGCACATTGGTGAAAAATAAAGACAATCAAGCATTGTCTGTGAATTGAAGGGAGTTGCAGAAGGAGAGGGAGATGTATGTAAGTGCATTGTGTGTTGAAAAGAGAGAAGTACAATTGAGAAGGTTGTAGAGAAAAAAGTGAAGAACACAAAAGAGAGTGTAGAGCAGAGAAAGGGACTAGAACAAAAGCATGAGATGTTGAGACTGCAACTACAACAACAGAGTGTAAGTTGCAATAAGTGCAACATTGTATTGCACACATTGATGCATCTCAGGTTTATGTAGAACCACTTATATGCACATTTGAACTTGTAATTTTGTAAGAGGTTGTAGCCTCCATTTTCACTAAGTTGTAGCTTAGATCAAGGTGTTGTAGCATCCTTGAATTTGTTTCTTCTAAAAGAAGGATTTGAAGCTTCCTTGGGCTTGTAGCCCTTAAAAATTGTAACTCAACTTTGATTCTTGTGAGGCTAGATTAGGATAGTAGATCCTAACAACATTTCTCACCATGCTTTTTCCCATCTTGGGTTTTCCATGTATATCTAGTGTTATGCATTGATCTCTCTTGTGCTTGCGGTGATCATATATATTAGTATTTCAATCTACACACTTGAGTTTAAGGTTGAATATGAAAAAGTATTTTTAAGAACTATAAGTTTTAATATCTACTGACTCACCCCCCTCTCAGTAGATCATTGTGTTCTAACAATCTTTAAGATCTGTGACAACCCTATTTATTTTTCTTCCCCTACCTCTCCTATTTTGGAAGTCATTATGGGACAAAGGAATGTAATCATAGATAACCATGATAATCATACTTGTTCCTCTCCTAATATCTCTCCTATTTGTGAAGAATATATTTTGGTGTTAGAATATCAAACCAATGAGAGTTATGACAGCCCTATTTTTCTGTCTTCCCCTAGGAAAAACATTATTGAACAAGAGACTTCCATCATTGATAAATAATAAAACCCAACCATCGATGAGTCCCCTACTTTTGATGAAGCTATTTTAGAAGAACCAAACATTGATTTTCATGAACATCTAGTTTGTAGCTCTCCTAAGAACTCTCCTACTAGGGAAGATATCATGGTGGAAAAAAATGGGAACATTGACACATTTCTTTCAAACAATAGTGATGAGGCTTCCTTAGATGAAGATGATGAAGTGACATTAGACTCCCATTCACTAAGAGATCATGAAAAGAAGGACAAGAATTTTCAAGTTATGCACATTAGATATCCCTTGAAGTACTCTCCTGAGTCTAAACTTATCCTTTACCCACCCTCAAACCAACCACAAATTCAAACTAAGCCCATCCTCATCCTCAAACCACCTAAGAATAATGTTTCGCAACAATCAAATTATAATATCATTACTCATACATATAACACTAGAAAGAATCCACAACCAAGATAAACAACTCCAACATCCCTCGGACGTCCTTACCCTACCTTTCCTAGTGCTCCTTGTTTACCTTTGAAAAGTGGAAAGGAGTATGACCTTGTTGAACAACTATAGAACACTCCTACTAAGATATCCTTATGGGATCTTATTCAATCCTTCCCTCATTATTATAACATGATTCAAATTTCTTTACAACAAGTTCCTATCCCTCCTAATGTGCAACCGAATGGCATAACATCCCTAATTGAAGGAATGAATGCTGACATTGTTTTCCACCAAAGTGAGTTACCTCCTTTGGAAGTGCAAAAAAAAATGAAGCCTTCATAATAATAGCTATCTTCAATAGGACAAGGATAAAGTGAACCCTTGTTGACAATTTCTCAACTCTTAATGTGTGTACCGTAACCCTTTTGGATAAGCTTGGTGTGGATAAATCAAGAATTGAACCTGATTCCCTATCAATTTGAGGATTTGACAATGTACGAAAACAACCACTTGGTGTGATAACATTTGCTATTATAGTACAGGAAAAGCTATTTTACAAACTCCTATCCATGTTATGCCTCATGATCTTTCATATAATCTTCTTTTAGATAGACCATACATTCATGCGATGAATGGGGTGCCCTCTACCCTTCATCGTAAAATGTAGTATGTCTACAACATCAAAGTATACACACTCAAAGTTGATATTGAGCCTTACAATGTTTTACAATTTGAGAAAAACAAGGAGTGTCCTTTGAAAATGTTGACACCAACTACACAAGTTGAACCCGTGCAAGAGAAAGAAAAAGAGAAGCATATTGAAGAAGTCACAAAGTTATTGGAAGATGATTGGGGATCCTTGGATTTCACACCTATATTTGATGGGCAACCGAAGATCATGAAAAAAAAAGAATTAAAAATATAAAGCAGTAATGTCAACACAAAATTCAAAAGCATCCACCTCAACCACTTTAGAAGAAGAAGCAAATTACACAACAAATTTTGACAAAATTAATCATGAGCAACCATCAAATCCAAAAGAAATGAAGAAAATTTATGGAAAAGGTTATGATCTTTTGAAACAATTTGATTATAGTGGAAAAGGATGTGGTGCTAGAGAACAAGGTATTTGTGTCCCTATAGAGCCTAATAAGCAAGAAATTACTAATGATATTGGTTATTGTCCATTGAATGAAACAAACAAGACTTCACTCAATAGCAACACTATTACAAAAGACTCCCCTAAGCCAAATTTAACATAAGTGTATCCAAAATTGATAGAAACTAGTGGTCTTTGTTATTTTCCTTTGAAAGAAATGAAAGAAACAAAGTATTCGCTTAGCATTAATGTCATCACACAAAGCACTCTTAGGACATGTCTTAGTAACAATTGGAGTTCATTATATTTTACACCTTCCTTTAAAGAATACTACAAAATCTCACCATCTCAAGATTCTTGTGTAAGTATGACACTTTGTACTAAGTGAAAGATATCTTTGTCACAAAATAAAGGAACATCTTCTACTATTGATCAAGAGAGTATCTTATCGAGACTACTCCAAGATCATTTGATATCCCTCCCTTTAAGAACACTAAAGAAATTATAAGTTACAATAGTTCATTTTTTGCATATCGTAGAGTTCATGGTCATTCGACTAATGAATGTATGACTTTGAGCAATAAAATTCAACATCTTAAGGATTATGATGCTCTTCCTTATGTTGAAGCACCTAGTTCTTCTAATTGATACCGATTTTCATTATATAATTTCTCATCAATCATCTTGGTGTTGGCCCCACGGTTGTCATTGCACTGACATGTCGACCTATTAATGCTCAATACAACTGCTAGAGTTAACCAATCCATAGGAGGTGGTTAGTCCATGTCACAAATCTTGAGGGGAGCACTAACCATTTTCCAACAATCTCCCCTTCAGTGCAAGCCAAGGGGATTCGAACCTAGCACCTTTGGCTCTAATATGATTGTTGTTGCACCAAAAGGTCAACTTGTTAATGCCTGATACAACTACCAATGTTAACTAATATATGGAAGGAAATTAGTCCATGTCATGAATCCCAAGGGGAGAACTGACCATTTTCCAACACTCGACTCATCCTTGTCTTGCACTAAGTGGGGGCAAGGGGTTAGGTAGCCTTGTCCTTGTATGGCACTCATCATTGTTTGTTCTAGCTAGTTGAATACCTTCCATTATTATATAAGAGCAAGCTTGGGATGTGGATGGCATGCCTTAAGTTGGCTCGCATGTGACGTACTAAGTTATCTTTAATATTTCATTTTGGGGAAAACCCCTTTTCATGATGTTTTATTTGGAAACATATGACTTGGAATAGGGCTTTCCAAATAAGCTATTTTTTCCTCTTTATTGTTTTTGATAAAAGGGGATAAACGGGTTTTACAGGGACCCAAAACCATAAAGTAACATTACAAGAAAAGACCAAAATAGAGGTCCAAAAGCCAAAAAGGCTGCCATAGAGATAAAAACAAGCTAAAACAGACAGCCACAAAAAGCCGCAAAAAAGCCATCAGACGGCTGGAAAATAGACAAAACTGGGCCCAGCCATAGCTAATCCATAGACTTCAGAAGCTCGTCAGCAACCTCTTCCAGGTCCACCATATCCCAGACCCCCTCCATGAAAATCTGAGTCATATTTGGGGTAGTCAGAGCTTTTCTTTTTATACTTGATCTGGTTCGCTTAGAAATCCCCGCTTCCTCATCCTGGTCTTTCTCCTGATCAAGGTCGACAATCAGCGCTCTTTTCTGGGTTTTTTCCAATCTTTCAGTCATGGCTTTGATGATTAAAGAATTATGTCTGGCAATTCTACAGTTCTGATCAGCAATTTTTTTCATGGTTCCTTTAATTTTATCAAGATCATTTCTAACAGTGTTGTCCTTTTGTATGTTATCCTCCACACAGGTATTCTTCTCCACTTCGAGCTAGATTAGCCCTGCTACTTTGGCTTCAATTTCCCCCAACTTACTATGAAGAGACAGATTTTTGGTCTTCAACTCACTGATTTCATAAAATAACCATTTGGTAGAATTAAATTGGTCCACACAACATCTCTTGGCAGTTCCAACAAAGTCGAAAGGGGGGTCATAATCAGAACTGACCCCAAAATTAACCGACTTCACACCTCTGAGAGGGCTACAGTTCTCCTATTGAATATTCTGAGGGAAATGGGGGTCCTCAAGACTGACCTCGGCCGCTTTAGCAGAAACAACAGGAGAGTCATTAGGGTAGGAGACTAACTTGTTAACCGGAGAACTAGAACCCACCACTTTAGCATTAAGGTTTGAGCGGCCAGGGGCAAGAACAGAGCAGGCACCAAAAGGCTAGGGGGATCAGCTAGAGACAGAAGGGGAGGGCAGGGGAAGTGAGGAAAGCTTGACATGGCCGAAAGAAACTTTAGTCTCAGATATACTAGGCTCTGTATCGTCCTCATCAAGCTCCAAAGGGGCTCTAGGGTTTGATAGGGTAGGCATATTCTGAAAGTGCTCATAGATGAGCCTTAAAAGACCCGTGTGAAGAATCAGGTATCTTTTAGGGCTCCTACTGTGGTCAGAAAAGCTATTTCTAAGGGAATAGAGCAAGAAGAAAGGGATGGAAACATGCACCTTATGCTGAAAGTGATTGAGCAACACAAAGTGATATCCATAAACCCTAGTGAAGCAACCGTCGAGAGTGATGTACTCCATGATAACCCTTAGCACTTTTCTCCATAAAGTTTTTATGGTGTCCGCTTCATAGTAACTATTCGTCATCTTGACAAGTTTTTGCTTCTTTGTTTCGTTCTTAGGGAACCTTGTCACAACTTCGTCAGAGAATTTCTTGTCTCTAAAAAATTTATGCTCTTCAATCAAGATGTCAGTCACCTCCGCTATCAAAGCTTCATCAATCTGAACTTTCCTCCCAAAGAGGAGAACCTCCCCATTATTCCAATTTTTTCTCAAAGAAATTAGTAATCTCCTCCTTAGGCCCATGGAGTTTCTCGATGAACGGAAGTAATCCACCCTTTCTTATTTTGCTCCATGCTTTAGTGGTCTTGTTGTGTGACTTGAAACTGGTAGGTTCAACCCTCTTCCGTTCCCTGCCCATTTTTGATATCTCAGTGCAAATACTGTTGCGACCGGAGCACCTGTTCCAGATAGTTCCTTTGCTTCGCAAGACACACAAAGCGTGCCAGGGTAAATAATTTTTCTTCCAGATCCTCACGGTCCCATAATGTCTACTTATTTTGTTAGTCATGACTCGTACCTTCCTCATTATTACAAGAAGCGGCCAATTTTCCATTCACCGCATCGAGCACCATTAAAGCTTGAACAACAAAATGGAGGTCAATCCTTTTGTGCCACGTGAGGATTTTATCACTCTTAACTCCCTCATTGGCAAAAAAATCCGCTACAGCATTCGCCTCATGATAAGCATGAGTGATTTTTATTCTATCAAACTTACTAAGTAAAACCTTAGCATCTTCAATCCAGTTTTTAATCGACCATGCGGGCTGGGACCTACCACAAAGGCTATCTATTATATTTTTTGAATCACCTTCAAGCCATAAATTTTTACATTTAATTTCCACTGCAAGGTTGATTATGTAATAAGCACCCGCCGCTTCCGCCACGTGATTAGTTTGGACCCCCAAAGGGGTGGCAACGGCTCCCATAAAGTTACCTACTGAGTTCCTTAGGACCCCACCACACCCAGCCTTCCCCGAATTTCCTTTGGCCGCACCATCGAAGTTGGATTTGGCCCAGCCATCCATAGGAAAACTCCAACAAACTCCCTCCCTGGACTTTTTGGTCATATTAGGAACATTGGAAATGTCCCAATTGATTCTCCATTCCCTAGCAATCATGTTGTAATAAGGAGAGCAAACCACATTCTCAACCTTGTCCTCCCTGAAGGGAACAATAGAGAAGTTTTCTTTAATTATCCTAAGAATTCTTTCAAACACAATTTCCTCCGACGACTCCTTATCCCTGAAGATCCAGTTGTTTCTCTCTTTCCAAATTCCCCAAGTCACATGGGGGAACGAGAAAGCCCAAAGTTTTTTTATAAAGGGGTTGAAAGAAGGGGCTTTCCATTGAACAAAAAAATCTTCAACCGACTTCGGGGGGATCCAGGAAAAATGCCAACATTTCAGAAGCTTGTCCCATACCATAGAGGAGAAAGGACAATGGATAAAGAGGTGGTTAACCGATGCAGCGTTGCTTTTACAGAGGTACCATCTATTGGGGAGCAGAACACCTCTTTTGCTAAGATTATCCATAGTTAGCACTTTATTTTGCAGCAAGGACCAGAAGAAGATGTTAACCTTAGGTAAGAGATGCTTAGTCCAAGCATGTGACCACAGAGGGGGAGTATTAAGAGCATGTGAAATCCGGGCAAAAGCGGATGAGACAGAAAAGCACCCAGAAGGCTCATACTTCCAGATAAGACTGTCCTCCTGATTCAGGCACAGTCTGACAGCATTCAAGGAGGAGTAAATAGGGACCAAAATAGGGTTTATCAAGGGGAGATTGATCCACTTACCATCCCGCCAGTAGTCTTTAACAAGGAGGCCAAAATTATCTTTGCAAAACTCATCCCATCTACTGAGATTCCCATCCTGAGACAGAGGTTCATTGCGCAGCCAACAATCATCCCAAAATCTGATCTGGTTACCATTGTGAACCTGCCATTTCAATCCCAATCCCAATTTCACAACCTTTATCCCATCAATCATATAGTTCCAACAACTTGATCCTTTCAGGATATTAGGATTCTAAATAAGATCTTTGAGGGAATTGTTATTTTGCAAATACTTAATTTTAATTATTTCACTCCATTCCCCAGAGGAGAAGAATAGTCTCCATATCTATTTAGCTAGTAGCGATTTGTTCAGCAGTCTGATTTTTCTTAACCCAAGGCCTCCATCCTTTTTAGATCTACAAATCAAGTCCCATCCAATAAGAGGCATTCTTTTTCTTTCTTCGACTCCCGACCAAAGGAATCTCTTTTGAATCTTTTCAATGGTTTCAACGTATTTGGAAGGGATTTTAAAAAGACTGGGAGCATAGATAGGGAGATTCTACAGGGAAGCTTTAAGAAGCTGGAGTTTTTCGGCTTGGCTTAGGCGAGCTCCTTTCCAGCCAGAAATTTTTTTCCCAAACCTATCAACCAGAGAGATCCAGAAAGAATCCGGAGGTTTTAAGCATAGCGGTAATCCTAGGTAAGTAGCAGGAAGGGACTCTATCTTACAATTGAGAATTCCAGCTATCTTCCTCTATTTGTGCAAAGGTGTGTTAAAGAAATACAACGAGCTTTTTTGCTTATTTATCACCTGACCAGAAGCTCCTCCATAGGTATCCAAAATTTTCTTCATCTGTTTAGCTTCCGAGACAACAAATCTACCCATCAGCAAAGTATCATTCACGAACTGTTGATGAGAGCATATCAAATTGCTTGAATATTCCTACCAAAACTCTCAGCCATAATCATGAAGAGGATAGGAGAAATGGGATCTCCCTGTCTTAACCCTCTAGAGCTATGGAAGAAGGTGGAATGGGACCCATTAATCAGAACCGCCTCTAAAGTGGAAGTGATGAGTTGTTCAATCAGCTGCAAAACCCTTTCATTGAACCCAAAAGATTTTAAGATCTTAAACAGAAAGTTCCAGTCCACCCTACCATAAGCCTTCGAGATGTCGAGCTTTAGAAGAAATCCTTTCAATTTAGAAACCGAGAGGGAGTGAATATTCTCATGAGCATGGACAATGGAGTCAAGAATTTGTCTTCCAGGCACAAAACCATTCTGTTGAGGAGCAATAATAGTGGGCAGAATGAGAAGTAGCCTAGAGGTAAGCACCTTTGAAATAATTTTATAGGAGTTACAGAGGCTGATAGGTCTGAAGCCTTCAAAATCCTGCACTCCAGGTTTTTTGGGGATAAGAACCAAGAAAGTGGCATTTAACTCCTTCAAAAGGTTTCTAGAATGGAAGAACTCTTTCACCGCCTTCTCAACATCCTCCCCAACAATGTCCCAGAACTAATGGAAAAAAGTAAAGGGAAGCCATACGGACCAGGTGCTTTGCTTCCTTCAAAAGAGAAAACATCTTTTTTAATTTCCTTGTTAGTGGGTATAGCAATCAGCATTTCATTGTCTCTAGAGTTAACAATCCTAGGGATAGCCTCCAGTAATTGGTTTTGATCCTCCAAGTTAATTCCTCTTTCTGAGACAGAAGGTTCTTAAAGAATAGGGCAGCCTCTCTTCTGATGTCCTCTTCCTCCTCATGAGTTCTGCCTTCAACCACAATCGTTGAGATTTTATTAGTTGCTCTGTGTTTAGAAGTTGAAAGATGAAAGTATTTGGTTTTTTTGTCTCCAGCCTTTAACCAGACAGCTCTCGACCTTTGTCTCCAAAATTCCTCTTCTCTAGCAATTTTCTCGTGAAGCTTTGTGAGAATCTCGTTTTCCTTTTCCTTAGTTTCATTCAGGTAGCCTTCCTTCTGAATTTTGATTTGGATTTCAGAAAGCCTAAACTGAAGATTAGATTTGATTTGAAATATATTGTCAAAAGACTCTTTTTTCCACTTTCTGAGATTCATTTTAACTTCTCTTAATTTTTTGGTGATTCTAAATAAGGCAGTACCCTTTATGTTAATATTCCACCATTTCCTTATTTCCTCTCGGAGGAGGGGATGGGAAAGCCACATCTTCTCAAAGCAAAAAGGAGTATTCCTCTTAATCTTTAAGGGGTCAACAACAAAAATAATAGGAAAATGGTCAGATCCAATCCTAGGGAGGGTTTTCAAATAACAACAATAATTTAAGATCCATACATCAGAAACAAGGGTTCTATCAAGTCTCACTTGGATTAGATCAGACATAACTCTTCGATTCGACCACGTGTAAGAGCTTCCTTACAAGTCCAGGTCAATCAAGGCCTGATTGTTGATGAATTCTTGAAGATCCTCTTTGTTTTCTTCATTGATTTGAGAGCCTCCAAACTTCTCACCCTAAAGGAGAGGGGAATTAAAATCTCCCATGACAACCCAGGGGTCATTTTGAAAGATATGCCGAAAAGCAGCCGGCTCTTTCCAAAAAGCCTTCCAAGCTTTTTTACAGTTAGGAGCATAAATATTAGACTGGATCCAGCTGAATTTGTCCCTTATATGAGTAAATCTAGTGGCAACATGATTAGGACGAGAAAAAAGAGGGTCACTCTTATGACCTTACAGTTCCAAAAAGTCGCAACCCCTCAAGAGGCGCTAGCAGAATCACTTCCATGAATGGAACAGTGCTGAAACAAAGTAATCTTTTCCACCTTTTCACTTAACATTTTAGTTTCCTGAATGAGGATAATATTAGGCTTTTGGTCTTGGGAAAAATTGTGTAAAATATCCTGCTTGTGGGGGTTATTTAGTCTCCTTATATTCTAGGATAATAACATCATGATGATTTAGGAGGGAGGAGGATCTCAGGGATGGTTTTTTGGCAGCCATCCGCAATATCTTGAAAGCTTATGTGCTCTCTTATCCAAATTTTAGGTCTTCTTCATTTGGCCAAAGAAATTGCCCCACAGTCCGCTTTTTCTCTCAATCTTGTTGAGATCCCGCAAGGGGTGATTTTTATTTTTTTCTTTTTTCTTTTTTTTTTGGATAGCACCTCTTCTCTATTTGTGTCCTCTTGACTATCTGATTCTTTACTGGATTCCCATTCTTTTTTAGAGAAGAATTTTTGTTCCCAGGGGAGAGTATCCATGAGCCCATTCACACAAGGCAAGGAGCTACTTCTTTCAAGAGAGCTTACCTATATGAGGTCCGAATAAGTGTCTTTAATGACTTCAAAAGGAGCCACCTCCGAGCTAGATTCGACTACTGGGTTATTTTCCCGAATCGGGGACACAATCAAAGGAATGCCTACCTCCAGAGAAAGACCCTGAATTGGAATATCGTCCAACCCTGACGTCACGGGGTCCCGACCAAAGGGGCTCATTATTGGGGCAAGAGAATCTTCCTCCTTGCTTAGGACTAGATTCCCCACATCACATTCCACACTTTCCCCTTTGTCCTGAGAGTCAGAGTTAAACTCTGGTGTCAAAACTTGGGGGATCTAGAAGGTGGAGCCTTCTTTTCCAGCCTCACCCTGAAATATTAACAAGAGAATCATCTGCCTTTCCCAGGGCTAAGTTCCCACCATCACTTTCCACCCTTTCCTCTTTGTTCTAAGAATCAGAGTTAAACTCCGTTACCAAACCTTGGGGGATCTGGATGGCGGAACCTTCATTTCCAGCATTACCCGAAGTATTATCAGGAGAATCTGATTGCTTTCTCACTGATGTTGTTGCTAATTTTTCCCCCTGCTTCTTTTTCCATACCACTTTTGAGGCCCCTTTAGGGTCTTCCATTTCTTTTACTGCCTTAAGGGGGCATTGCTTAGCCCAATGGCCAAATTTTCTGCAGTTGAAGCAGGCAAAAGGGATGGTCTCAAACTCAATAGCCTATGACCAAGAGCCAAGTTTTGAATGGATCTCCACAGAGGAGGGGAGATCCGCTTCCTGAGAGACACCCACACATATTCTGGCAAACACCAATCTTTTTCTTGCTACTGTCCTTGGATCAATCGATAGTAGCTCCCCAATGGAGCTAGCTATCCCCATAAAAACATCCTCATTCTAGTATTCTAAAGGAAGACCATGAAGCCTAGCCCATACCGGGACAGTCTCAAAGATGGAGTCCGTTAGATCTAAATTTGAAGACCATTTCTTAAGTGCGAGAGTTGATTTCCCAATAACCCATGGCCCTCCACTTCTAACTGCCTTAATGTCTTCTCTGTTCGAGAACTCAAAAGAAAAGAAGCCTTTTGGGAGAGCCGCAACAGAGACACTACATTTGTTCTCCATTTCTTTCTAACAAAATCCCTGACAACCTCTATATTTGGCCTTTGCCCCATAAATTTTCCAACTAGGGAACTATCCATTAGAGCTATATTATGATCAATGATCTCATCTGGAATAGAAATTGCAAATTTTCCAACCGTAGGGCAAGAGATGTTGCGCACAGGAGGAAAATTTAACTTACAATTAGGTTTAACCCCAAACAGAGAGGCCCACTTCTTACGATGCCCTCCATTCATGTCACCAGACCCCACCATGCCTTTGAGGTTATCTTTAGGGTAACCACTGGCTGGCATCTTAGAGGAAGGGACCAAAATATCCTTCCCACCTGGGTCGTCCACAAACTTTTTTGGGAAATCCTCCCGTTCTAGATCCTCCACGCTTTTCTTCTTACTCGAGGCAGACTCATGACCTGCCTGGGCCTTCGTAGATCCATCGCCATCACCCTGCTTAGTACCAGATGATTCAAAGGACCCATTTTATCGCCCAGACCTCTGCTCCTCTTTATTGTTAGCAATTATCATTTTCTACTTTAAAGTAATTTCTCATAGCATGGTGTTATACAATTTCTTTATAGTGGGGACATACATTGACATTATTATTTTTCATTTCAATTACAATTCATGTTTCATTGTGTGGTCTTCTTACTTCATGCAATGCGTCTTTCTCTTTGTGGCAACATTAGGTGTGATGTCCTTCAAGAGCATGATCTCTCTTAGCATATTATATTCCTCTTAGTGTCTTGAGGTGACACACTGCATCCCCTAAGTTGTGAATTTCTTCTATTCTTCGATTGGTCCTCTCTTTGAGACATTAGGAACAATGTTCCCTAAGTTAAGACCTTACATGAACTAAGCAAAACTCCTTTGAACATAGCTTACACTATTTTTCATTTACAATAACTATTATATGGCCACCTTGAATAACATACTTTGCTTTCATGTGGAGCCATCCTATTTGTTCATGAGTGTTAGCATACGAAGTTTTGCTTCCCTCATGAATCATGTTGTTTATGTTGTGTGGCACCTTATCAAAGTTATCAGGAGGTATGCTTTGGTATGGTTAGCATATGGGAGCCGATTGAGGCATTACTTTCCCATGTAGCCACTTTCTTTTTTGTGTGAGTGCATACTAGCCACGTGTATATGTGTCTCTAGGGGCTCACCTAGTGTTTAGCCTAAGGTTCCACTAGCCCTTGTGAACATGCATTATTTTTGCATGGTGGACATTGTGTTCCACTTGTAAACATTTTTTTTTTTGGAAAAATAGCTTAGACTTGGTCCACATCATGTTGGAAAAATTGTTGAGGCTTGATCAACCTTCTTTTTCCTTTTCTTTCTTCTTTATGTCTTTGAAAGTGTGTGCCTATACCTTTTTCCTTTTCTTTCTTCTTTATGTTCTTTTGTTCCTATATTGGTTTTCCATAGGATCTTTATTTTGAGGGCTTGATCATCCCTCTTGATTGTTGTTGTCCTATCGTAGTAGCATTGGTACACTTGGACCCCTCTTGATGTGAGTTTGTCTACTTTAGTGTGATTTTGAAGAAATTTCCTCCTCTCACTAAAGTGAGGGCTAAATTTAGTGTAGGAAAGTATATCCCTTTACATTTTCACACTTGTTTGGCCCTCCCTACTAAAATTGGGCTTCTTTATGCCTTATTTGGTCCTATTTTACATTCACAAGCCTTATTTAATGCATTTTTTTTAGGATAATCCTCACATTTAATAATGACAAATGGTAATTCAGTGTTTGAGGTTGTGTGTTCTAGATCTAGTGATCTGGGACTCATACACCACCTTGGGCATATGGGTCCCACCTAAGCCTTAGGACTTAATTTTAAACATTGCATAGAACTTAACACTTCTTGGAGTTTGTGTCTCGTGTTTAAGACATAGGGACTCATATGCCCCAACTAGAACATGAGTCCTACTTTAACCATGACCTATTTCAAATCAAATTATTGGTGGGATTTCATCATCCTAGATCTAATGTTGGCTTGTAGTGTTTTAATTTAAGAAAATTTGGCATAAACAACTATAAATACAAGGTTATTTCACATAGTTTCATCCTAGAATTTCATAAGCAATCAAGAGTACTTTCACAAGAGAATTCAAGAGAAAATTATCAAGCATTTGGAGCAGCATTCAAGATTCAAGCATCATGTCCAAGTCTTCATGCATCATGTGTGTTTGTGAGCTAACATTTGTGATGTAGGTTTTCATAGTTCAAACAAACATTCAAAGACATTATTTCATATCAAGATCAAGAGTCAAGATCCACATCCATTGGAGTCATTTCACACAAGATTACAACCTTTATTGCAAGGGTTTAGTGAGCTGCAACATTACATATTGTTCATTCATCATTTATCATTCCTTCATTCTATTTCATTTCATTTCATTTCAATGTTTTAATTACCAAAACAGGGTTTGACCAAGGCAAACCCACATTCCATAACAAAGCAATGTTTTTCCCTATTTATGTGTGATTGTAGATCTAGGTGATTTGGAGATTGAAAATCCTTTGAAGAAAAAATTGCAATATTGAAGGAAGTTGTCAAAGTTGTTAAGAAGTTGTCATCTTCATGAAAACTCACCTATTGATCATAATTCAAACTTTTCAAACTTAAAGATCAAACAAGATGAAAGCTACAAAAGATTAATCAAGGCTACAAAAGTTTCTATCAAACCCTAATACTAGGACTAAATCGCCCCTGTAGGCGTATGAGTCCCAATATACCTCTTTTTACTAGTTTTTTGTAGATCTTGATTTACCAACAAAAGATTCTAGATTCTAGTAGGACTAAATTGCCCAGCCTGGCGTATGAGTCCTAGTACACTTCATAAAGAAAAATTTTAGAGTTACATATCTTGCTTGGAGTCCATCAGTTTACCAGGGTCCTTTCTTTCTTATTTCTATTTCTCAATTTGATTTCATGTTTTAAGTTTCTAGGGTTTAGTGCATGATTGTTTGTATTTCTCTTTTGAAGCTTCATTTTAATGGTGAACCCCTCTTTAAATTACACCTAAGGAAACCACCCCTTGTAGTATTCCTTCCCTTAATTAAGTCACTTGGTTGAGGGATCTTGGTTTCCTAATGAACCAAAACATGAAATAGCCCCCCCCTAAGTTGTCCATCTCCTAAAAGGTGGACACACCTATTTCCCTTGTGTTCAATTATGAGTTTGACATTTTTGTCTCTTTACCAATATATATGTTTTATCTTATAATTTTATCATTTTTGGGTCTTGAGCTTGTTGGTAATCATTGTTTATATCATAATCCTCTATTTTATAGTCTCATTCTAGTCTAAGACTCCTTTGAGGAACAACTAATTTATTGTAGGTTTATTTGTTCAAGAATCTATCTTTTTTAACATTTTCCTTTTTAATTTTTTTATAGTACAGAAATCCTAACCACACTGTTTGAAAATTTTAAAATTTCATTTTCTTACTTGTTTATGGGATAATATAATCAAACTATTAGACTTTTGGACTTAGGTTGTAAATGAAAGAAGTCCTAAGAAAGCCTGCAAACTTGGGAAACACATCCACTAAACACATTATATCTTAGAAGATTAAATGCAAAGATCCAATGGTTGTGAATACATAGTGACCAAAACTCGATATCTATAAATCCTTAAGAATCCTACAAATTGGTAAAAGTTGAATTGATTTCCTTTTAAAACCTTTTTTATATTATAGAAATCCTATCCACACCTTTTGAAAATTTTAACATTTCCTCTTCTTTATTGACTATGGGATATAATAAAACTATGAGACTTTTGTACTTAGGTTGTAAATGAAACAAGTCATCTAAAATCCCACAAACTTGTGAAACACATCCACTAAACACATTATATCCTAGAAAATTAAATAGAAAGATCTAATGGTTGCTAGGATATAAGGACTAAAACTTGATATCTAGAAATCTTTAAGAATCCTCCAAATTGGCAAAAATTAACAAACCTTTAAATTATTAAATGTAACATCTTCAAAAAATTATAGGAAAATATTATATCTTCACCAAATTTTATGAAACCTTTCAAAAGACCAAAATTAGCTTGATGAATCCAAAAGGGTTGGAAAATAAAAAGACTAGAGAGATGAATCAAAGCAAACCAACCTAAAACTAGGTAGAAGTAAAAGAAGGGGACCACATTTCTAAAACCATAATGGGGTGTGTCTATGAAGAACAACAATACTTTCTCCACATTAGTCAATAATACTTAGGAACACACATTCTAATGTCATATTAACTCTAAAAATAAATCATATTCTTCATGCACTTGTAAAAGGAATTATAAATGCTCTTACCATTAAGAAATCAATATTCCACCAATAATAGAAATGTATTTGTATGAACAATATTTTATTTTCACTAGATTGCATATCAACCCATTTTTAAGACTTTGTTGCATTCCCTCTTATTTCCAACTCCATAATTTATTTGCTAAATGGCATTACTATCACACTCTCTATCAATTTCTACACTATTAAGAGCTTATATATTGAATTAATAAATGACCATTTAAGCAAAAGTTTGGCCAAAGAGTATAGAGATCAAATTCATTTAGAGATAGAGTCAACTATAATATATGGTTAGTGGTCATCTATCTAGTCTAAAAATATGAATGAAAACAATTTTATATGAAAGGTGAGAATATCTCATAATATGAGTTAAAATTTAAGATTGAGGAATACACCTAAATTTTAAATGTATTGAAATTACTTATGAATTTTGATTTTTTGTGCAAACATCTAGTGAGTTATTTGTTATATGATGAGGGTGCTCCCCTTACAAAACCACACACACAACTAAACAAGAGAGATAAACAAAAATGTAGAAATAAACACTTGCTTTCTATTACCTTAATGAAGTGAAATTACAAGACTTAGAAAATAACATACTATAGCCACATGGAGCTTCTCATTATAAAAATCTACAAGCCAAAAATCATGATTTGCACTATCGAAGCTCCCCTCTATAACCCTTTTTCTCCCTCTTTTATCCAAGAAATGTAACTTCCTTAGAACATTTTGGAAGGTGTAACCCCATTTTGGTGCCAAAAATCCCATTGTCTATTTCTCACTCTAGAAGTTTTAATTCTTTTTTAACTTTATATTTATATATTTACAACTTCCTAGGTTCATAACTTCCGATCCAACCATCAGATTTTCAATTGTAATATATTGAACTGGACAGATCGTGAAGAGATCTACACACATTTTTTGTTAGATCCAAAATATCGGACATTTTGCACCCTATTCCAGGGTTCCAAAGGGCGTCAATTTTAAGTTTTAAACTTCATTGGAGAAATTTTTTCTCAGGATGAAAATTTAATATCTTCCAAATGGTACAAGATTTTGAGATGATTCTTTCACCAAAAATCTTAATTTTCTATTTCACCCCTTGGGGTCAATTTATGTGTCCACGGGAACCGAATAGGCCGACTTACTAAAAATAGTCGGTGACTTTTTTTGGTTGTTTTAAACTTCTAACTATCCCAATGATTGCATGAGTCACCATGGGCCCCAAAACAACTAAGGAAACTACAAACAAAATGAAAATACAATATTTTTGGGTGATGTAAGATTGTCCTTATAGCATTGGATGCTCTCGCATCATTATATTATCTTTAGTAAATATGAGAAAATTTATTTCATTATCCATATTTTACAATTTTATATGGAAAAAACTTTGAAACATATAATGCTAAAAAATTTAGGTCATTCAAATAGCATTCTATTGTGATTTATCTCCTAATCTTAATGCTTTTAATACATTTTAACTTGAGATAGTTTACTTCAAAACCATTTCATCCTTGAATACTTAAATATATATTGACTTTAATTTTTTTATTAAGAAACTTTCAATATGAATGAATTTGATATAGTAGTTAAATAGTTAATCCAGTAGAAGTTAATGTTATAATTTAAACTTTAATTGTCATATTTTAATTCAAGATTTCATAACAATTGACTTAACATTTTTTACTTGATTCTTATATTAATTATAAAAGCACTATACAAAATAGTGAATATAAATTGATATAATTTTAACTATTTTTAAATAACTTGAAAAATATAAAACATTTATTTATGATAATTTTCTTTGTTTCTCTTTATTAATTGCTTATTTGATTTTACTTGATTTTTTAGTAAATCAAAACATAAATTCAACCTAGTATATTGCATATTAATATTTTTAAAATAAAAATTACTATTATATTAAAAAATTGCAAATATATATTCATTTAGAATTAAAAACACTATAAAAAAAATTTAATGATAAAAACAAGTTTATAACTTAGATTTTTAAATATATCTAACATCAAAGAAAAGATATCTCAATTCTAAAAAAAATCATTCAAAAATGTACTCTAAACAAACACAAAAATAAAACTCACCATTACCTTCATTTAAAAGGGCCAACTCAAACGACGTATAATTTTGACTATAAGTAGAGAGCTAACACATTACTCTCTACATAAAGACTCTCCAATTAGTGGTTTGAGGGCCCCAACCTAGACCAATTAGGGTGGGAGAGGTTCCCACTCAAATTTTCTTTTCATAACTGGCTGGGTGAAATCAAGGAACTAGGAGCAAATGACAACTACCACCAACTCACTAGTTTGAGTAAGCAGCTGCTCCTAACTACGCCTATTCATTCATTCATGCAGCATCTTAGTTGCTTATCGAAATGGAGAAGTTTCCCTTAACCTGGGCAACCCCAATCCGAGAAACCCCTACTAAATAATTATTAAAAAAAAATCATCTAGGAATGTACTTTAAACAATCGCAAAAATAAAACCCATCATTACATTCATTTAGAAGGATCAACTTAAATGACATAAATTTTGACTATCAATAGATAGCTATCACATTAAACTCTACATAAAGTCTCTCCAACTATTTAATAATTATCAAAAAAATCCATCCAAGAATTTACTCTAAACAAACACAAAAACAAAACCCACCATTACATTATTTTAAAATGACTCAATTGAACCACATATAATTTTGACTATAAGTAGATAGTTAAGACATTACTCTCTACATAAAGACTCCCAATTAATTAATAATTTATTTATTTTTGACTCAACCTTGCCGCATACAGGGCCACTAGTCAACCACAAGAGTGGGGAGTTGAACCTGATACTTATGGGGAGCAAACCCATGACCCAATTTCAGACTATAAGTTACAGCTAACACATTACTCTCTACATAAAGACTCCAATTAGTTAATAATTATCAGTAACACTCGTAGAGTGTGATGTTAACCCTAACGTAGAAATAATCGAGTGCCGATACAACAGCCGTAGAAAAAGTGGAAATTCCTTTGGCCATTAAGAAATCACTCGTTCAACCCACAACAGATATATCTATGTACTTAGCCAGCACTGGGTCGATGCCATTGAAAGTAATGGTGCCCTTGTAATCTGTTGAGTTCAAGACAAATGTGAACCCAAGCTAAGCACTTAATGCATTCTTCATGTCATAGAAATAAAAGTGTAGAAAACAGGGGAGCAATAGAACAAAGATAGATTTATATTAAACAAAATGAAACATTAAAACATTACACTGACTTATTGAGCTGCAGCTCATACAATAAACATCATTATATTCAGACTGCCATTTCCTTACAGCTCTTGAGAGTCAGGCTCTGTTGAGAGAGTAAATACAAAAAACATATATTCAACAATATATAGAGAGCCTTCATAGATGGAGTTAACTTGAGTAGCAAGCAAAGTAATAAGATACACATTTAGTAACTTGGCTTATACGACAAGTAAAATCCTTTTCAATCATTTGAATCCTTATGAAGATTTTCTTTTAATGCAGATGAGATATGACTATAGAACAGAGGATACGGAGTTGTCAAGATCAACGGGCATAATTAAATAAGTAGGTGTGATTATAATTTCCAACACTCCCCCTTAATCACAACTACTAATTATGATTTCTTCCTTGATCTCTTTCATTGATGCTTTGGCATTTTCAATCTTCATTCTTCAACTTCTAGGAATTAAACCTAGGAAATCCCATTTTCGTTGTTGGGATGCTCTATCCATGAGCTCTGGCCTTTTCTAGTAACAAGTCCATCGTAGGTTCAGGTGTGAGACACATTTTTTTTCTTCAACACCTCCCATAGAGTCACACTGCTAGTGCTCGAGGATCCTAGCATTAAATTGGTTTTGTTGGCCTTATTCTCAAACCTTGCAAACAAGTGGTTTTTAGATTACCACAAACTATCAATCCTTGCAGACAAGTGGTTTTTAGATTACCACGAACTATCATACTAGTAGTTTCAGATTACCACGAACTCACACACTGGTGGTTTTTAGATGACCACAAACTCACATGATGGGGGAAACTAATGCAAACTAATATCCTCTAATTTTTAAACTCCTTTATCAACACCTCTCTTTACTTGTTCAGGAGACTTTAAATATGCTCTCATTTTGACTCTCTCTCAACCAAAACACTTATACAACTTCGACTACAACAAAACAACATGCTATGACATCCTCTATTCAGATTCTTGAGATTATAACCTCCTTTCACCAAAACTAGACTTCATTTTCGAACAACTTAAAAAAAAAACATTTCTTACCTTCACCCACAATTTTCAACATCAAAATTCTTCAACTGCTGCGATTGTTTCTTCAAACACTTAGCTGATGGTCTTCAGACCTTTTCTTTCTGTATGTGGCTTCTCAATCAACTTCAGAGCCATCAGGAGCAGGAAATACACCATCAAGAGCTGAACTTACACCTTCAGGAGCTGAACTTATTTCAGTCCTTTCTTACATTGTTTTTCAGACGTTAGGTATGGCCAATAACAGAGGCTTCTCTTCTCAAAACTGCTCCATGGTACACTCTACAGATTCGTCCTTTGTCTTTCAACAAAATCTTCTATTTTTTGACTGTTGACTATAGCCATGTCTTCAGACTTATTCTTTTCTCCTATTTGCAGCTTCCATACAACAGTCTTCGGCTTCTCCTCATATAATCTGTGACAGGCAGCGGCTATTTCAAACTCTTTCTTTGGCAGCTCCTCTTAATTGAAAAAGACGATCTCATTCTTAACAGCTACGAATTTCTCCAAACCTTTTCCTCCTACGGCAGTCTGGTCTCCAAATCTTCTGGCCTGACTTACTTAGGCATTGGCTACTTCAACTTCTTTATGGACATGATTCTTCTAACACCTTTAAAAACTTTTGCCAACTACAATCTTCGATCTTTATATCTTTAGTTACGACTGAGCTCTCTTACACCTTCTCGAACCAGCGACTTAGGTTTTAAGAGCTGCGTCTCCTTTATTCTCCTTTGGTGAGCAGTTGCGGATAAACCTTTTCATCAGCACCTTATTTGACTCTCTTTCCTCCTGGCTGCGACCTCCTCCTTTGTTTTTTGCGCCCAGATCTTCAGACTTTCAGCGGCTTAAATATCTGCAACTTCAAACAGCGATGATCTTTAAATTTTCTGCGACTTATGACAAAACCCCAACAACGATCCCCTTCTGTGGCAGTGTGCTTTATAACAGCAATGGAGCGATCTCTTCTTTCAGACATTTCAACAATCAACTCACAGCACAATTTTAAACTCAGACAATCTTTGACTTTTACTCAAACCACATAGAAAGCAAACAAACCAACGACTTCAATGCCATTTTTCAGATCGGCAGACTGCTCGACTTAAACAGCAGCAAACTGTTCCTCAAATTTCCATCAATCTTCACTATAGACTAGCTCAAAGCTTGTGGACTTCGCTATAACAATATAACAGACTTTTCAGAGTAAAACACAACAATCTATGCTTGGGGTCTACAGACTCATTTACCCTGCTTGACTAGTAGGCTTGACAGGATTCCACCTTACGGCGGCTTGGTTCTTCTTTGATCTGCTCTTTGTCTTTGCAACAACAGCTACGACATTTTGTTGACTTCTCCCACTTCTGCAATCTCCCTGGATCGGTCTGCTCTGATACCACTTTGTTGAAACAGGGACAAGCAAAATGTCACAACGCTACAGAGAAAGAGAGGGACAAACACAATAACAGCTTATATTGAAAACATATCTGACTTTTATTAATGCCATTTTTCCTGAAACAGAGCTGCCCGTGCTCTTACAAACATGTCTACATTCTTTCATACAAAAACAGAGTAACTTGCCCCTATTTTTTTACTAAACAGAGTTCATCTTAAAGTGACAGGAGAAGCTTCTCGAATACGCACACACTAGAATAATCTAGATACATCAAAGAGGATACTAGAAGATAGAAGGAATAAATGTGATAGTTGGAGAGTAGTTGGGCAACGGTTACAGGGAAGATTAATCACACACAGCTGGAAGTCCACGTCACCAACAAAAAGCCCTGAGCTCTTCCCACTGGAGGAGAGTACAGATTATGGTCAAGAGTAATAGGATCGTCAAACACAACCATATCTCCAAAACAGAAAGGATCAGCCAAAGATGTGAGATTACCCCATTGAGGGGCTGCAACGAGCGCAGAAGCTGCATTCTGGGCATTTTTGCCATTGTAAAGTATATCATGAAAGTACAACACCAGATTCTTGCACGGCTTTGGAAGTTGCTTATTCCATGCATGCCCATCTGCAGTTTTGAGCATCATGGAAGAGAACAGAAGCCACATATAGCAAACATGAAATACTATTCTACCATGACAGTACTCAAAAGCCATCTCTCTTCAAATCTCTAGTACAGCTATACCAGATATCAGTAATGGATGCAACTTCACAAGGTGGAATAGATGCTTTATAGAGCTCCCATCATAATTGCAGCATGCGCGTGAATGAATTATTGTTTCTTTGCACTGTATTCTATACTCGTGATATTTGAGTAATCGATGAATACTCAGGCAGAGCCTGCAAGACGAAGCATGGACATGGGCCATGGATTCCCCGAACTAAAATCATGGGTAAGACAAAATAGGGATCTCGATTATAACCAAATATGGTATAAGAAGTAGGTACTGTACTGAGAATTGTTGTAGAGAGAAGGTACTGTCTTTATAAAATATCACGTGTAATTTTACTTATTTAACCATTGAATACATAGGCATAGCGTACACTTCTTACAGACAACTATCTTCAAGGCCCGTAAGTTTTGGCTAGAATCCTTTGGCCTGTATGAGCAATGGATTCCCCGATAGACTTGTGGATAGAAGTCGTTGAAAATGTGGTATAAAAGGCTATATATATTGATTTGTGTGGGAGTGTATAGGGGAGAGGACTCACTAGTTGTGCATTCTAATTTGGCGCTTTTAATTATTCTATTCAGAAATTTCATATCACTTCCAAATTTTTATTTTTACAGCAGCTTACTTGGCAAGTTCCCTGCTTATAACTAAGGTTTCAGGGCTACATCATCAAATATGATGCCACATCAGCATGCTTTTTGTCAAAGTGTCCAAAAAGGCCCAAAAAAAAAGTGAGACCAATACTTGTGCATTGACAGCATGTTTTATTGAGCGTTGACGTGGAATCACATGATTGGTTGCTTTTTAGATCAAAGGAATACATTTTGTTTAATTATGGGTAGTCATCATCAACACTAACAACTTTAAAGTCACAACTATTGATCCAATATTGATAAAAATATTGGGCATTATATAAACAACTACTATCATAACTATTGAAACATGCTCACGTAGTGGCTCCTCTCCCCTATATATAAATAATCGTACTGGTAAAAAAATTATCTATATTATTTTCTATTTGAGGAAATATTTTGTGCATATATATTGACAAATTATATAATCTTATGTAAGTTGGGTTTATTTTAACTAGAGTGTTTAGATATATATATATATCACCTTATTTGAGTATAAGTACACACTTCCTTATCTTCCTCTAAAATTTGTATCTATTACTATTAAAATATGTTGATTTTTAGTCTATTCAAAATAGACCAAATCTTTTGATATTGTTTCTCATTGTCACTTAGCCTATCATTCATAAATATGCTTCAATTAACTTTCACTATCAAACATGAAAAATGTAAAATATCAATTCAAACCTCTAAAAATTCTTTCATCCACTAATGTACTCTAAACAAACACAAAAATAAAATCCACCATTATATTCATATAAAAGGACTGACCTAAACAACATATGACATATTATAATTGTTTAAATGTAGTGTTGTTGTTCTTGTCACCAAGATTCAAACCACATTAAGATATTATTGAGTGTTTATATTGAAAATGAGAATTTTTTTATCTCACTGATTCATAACTCCCTCCAAACCTCTAAAAATTCTTTCTTCCACAAATATACTTCTAAACAAACACAAAAATAAAATCCACCGTTACATTCATATAAAAGAACTGTGACCTAAACAACATATGGTGTCGACTATAAGTAAACGGCCAACACATTATTCCCACATAAGGACTCTCCAATTAGGTGATAATGTTCAGTAACAGTCGTAGAGTGTGATGTTAACCCTGACGCGGAAATAAACGGGTGTCTCTGCAGCATCGGTAGAAAGGGTGGCAATTCCTCTTGCCATTAAGAAATCACCCGTTCCACCCACAACAGATATATCTCTGTACTTAGCCAGCACTGGGTCGGCGCCATTGAAGGTGATGGTGCCCTTATAATCTCTTGAATTCAGCACAAACGTGAACCCAAGCCAAGCATTATAACTATTCTTCATGTTGTAGAAATAAAATCCCTGCGCTCTACCGACAGGAGAAGAATGCAGATCATGGTCAAGAGTAATAGGATCGTCAAAGACAACAACATCTCCAAAACAGAAAGGATCAGCCAAAGAAGTGAGATTACCCCAATGAGTGGCTGCAACGAGCGCAGAAGTTGCATTCTTTGCATTCTTGCCATTGTAAAGTATGTCATGAAAGTACAACACCAAGTTCTTACATGGCTTTGGAAGTTGCTTCTTCCATCCATTCCCATCTACAGTTTTGAGCATCATGGAAGAGAGCAGAAGCCACATATAGCAGACATGAAATAATATTCTACCACAGTACTCAAAACCCATATCTCTTCAAATCTCTATTACAACTATACCAGATATCAGTAATGCATTATACTTCACAAGGTGGAATAGATGCTTTATATAGGAAGTTTCCATCTTAATTGCAGCATGATTTTAAATGAATTATTGTACCTTTGCACTGTATACTAAACATGTGATATTTAACGCAAAGCCTGCAAGATGGAGCCAATATGTTTTGGCTTAAGTCCTTTCGCTTCATATGGGCCATGGATTCCCTGAACTAAAATCATGGGTAAGACAAAAAGAGAGATCTGGATATGTGGTAGTATTATTTAAGATTATTTTCTTTATTTTCTTTTATTAAATATTTATTTGATTTTGTTTAATTTTTTATAATCAAAATATAATTCTAACCAACTATATTACATATTAGTATTTTTAAAATAAGTAATACCATTGAATTAAAAAATCTCACAAATATATTTTCTAATGATAAAATCAATTCTATAACATAAATTTTTAAATATATCTAACATCAAAGAAAATATATTATCCAAGAATGTACTGTAAACAAACAAAAAATAAAACCCTGCCATTACATTATTTTTAAAGAACTTACTAGTAAACAGCTAACACACTGCTCTCTACATAAAGACTCTCTAATCAGTTAATAGTTATCAGTAACACTCGTAGAGTGTGATGTTAACCCTGATGCGGAAATAAACGGGTGTCTCTACAGCATCGGTAGAAAAGGTGGCAATTCCTCTTGCCATTAAGAAATCGCCTGTTCTTCCCACAACAGATAAATCTCTGTACTTATCCAGCACTGGGTCGGCGCCATTGAAGCTGATTGTGCCCTTAGAATCTGTTGAATTCAGCACAAATGTGAAGCCAAACCAAGCATTGTAAGTATTCTTCATGCTGTAGATATAAAAGCCCTGCGCTCTACCGACAGGAGAAGAATGCAGATCATGGTCAAGAGTAATAGGATCGTCAAACACGACGACATCTCCAAAAGGGAAAGGATCAGCCAAAGAGGTGAGATTACCCCATTGAGGGGCTGCAACGAGCGCAGAAGTTGCATTCTGAGCATTCTTGCCATTGTAAAGTATGTCATGAAAGTACAACACCAAATTCTTACATGGCTTTGGAAGCTGCTTCTTCCATCCATTCCCATCTACAGTTTTGAGCATCATGGAAGAGAGCAGAAGCCACATATAGCAGACATGAAATAATATTCTACCACAGTACTCAAAACCCATATCTCTTCAAATCTCTATTACAACTATACCAGATATCAGTAATGCATTATACTTCACAAGGTGGAATAGATGCTTTATATAGGAAGTTTCCATCATAATTGCAGCATGATTTTAAATGAATTATTGTACCTTTGCACTGTATTCTAAACATGTGATATTTCAGACAAAGCCTGCAAGATGGAACCAATGTGTTTTTGGCTTAAGTCCTTTCGCTTCATATGGGCCATGGATTCCCTGAACTAAAATCATGGGTAAGACAAAAAGAGAGATCTGGATTATCACCGAATATGGTAAAAGAAATCCCGTTTTGAGAATTGTGGTAGAGAGAAGGTAGTGTCTTTATGTAATATGACGCTTAATTTTACTTATTAACCATTGAATACTTAGGCAAAGCGTACATTTTTAGAGACAACTATCTGCAAAGCCTGTAAGTTCTGGCTGGAATCCTTTGGCCTCGTATGAGCCATGGATTCTCCTAAATAGGCTTGTGGCTAGAAGTCATTGAAAATGTGTATAGTGCGCAGAAGAAAGCCTGCATTGCAACGTGTGGTATAGAAGGTACATTGTACATTTATAATATCTGATTTGTGTGGGAGAGTACATACAAAAATTATTGTAATGGTAAAAAAAAATTATGATTGTGTTATTTTTTATTTGAGGAAATATTTAATTGATTACTTTAGTGGATAATGTTAGTTCAGAATTATCTAATTAAGGATAATGGATGATAAACAATATAATAATAATAAATAACAATGAATATTATTAATGGATAAAATGATAATATAATGATAGAATGGTAAGAATTATTTCAATGTCTACACTATCATTTATCATTTTTCTATGTACATTAGATAGTTGAACATGTGCAGTTTAAAGTTCAATGGTTGCACTCACACATCAATGTTTCTACCTCCATTCATCAATATCTCTACAGATAAACATTCATAAACATAGAACTTGTCTTTCAATATTTTTTATGTGTTTTAGTTTTTTTAAGTGTGAGTTTGGCATTTATGTCTCTTTACTAATGTATATGTTTTATCTTAGAATTTTATCATTTTTTTTTTGCATCTTGTGCTTGTTGGTAATCATTGTTTATATCCTAATCCTCTATTTTATAGCATCTTGCTATTCTAGGACTTCTTTGAGGAACAACCAATTTATTGTAGGTTTATTTGTTGAAGGATCCATCTTTTTAACATTTCTTTTTCTACTTGTTTATAGCATATAAATGCTAACCACACTCTTTGAAAATTTTAACATTGCTTATGGGATATAATCATACTATTAGACTTCTAGACTTAGGTTGTAAATCAAATAAGCCTTATGAAAACCCAAAAAATTGGAAAACACATTCACTAAAAATTTAATATCTTAGAAAATTCAATTCAATGATCCAAAGGTTATCAAGACATAGGGACCAAAACTTGATATCTAGAAATCCTTACGAATCCTACAAATCGGTAAAAATTAACAAACCTTTGAATTATTAAAGGGAACCTATGAAAAAAATTATAGGAAAAGATTTTATCTTCACCAAAAAAATTGAAACCTTTCAAAAGACTAAAATTACTTTCATGAATCCAAAAGGATTAGAAAATAAAAAGACTAAAAAGATGACTCAAAATAAACCAAGATAAAACTAGATAGAATAAAAGAAGGGGATTGCATCCCAGAAACCATAATGGGGTGTGTGTATTCAAGGCACAACAATACTCTCTCCACGTTAGTCAATAATCATTAGGAATACACATTCTAATGTGATATTAATCCTAAAAATAAAGCATATTCCACATGCATTAGTAAAAGGTATTATAGGGTGATCCCATAATACTAGTTTACAATTTTTGGCCAAACTCGAATTTGAACTAAATTTTTTTAACTAAATATTCACTTTCGAGCACCTATAGTTGCTAAACCATGAGGAATTTGAAGATGATGCAAACTAGTGATTTGTGAAATTTTATCTGTAGATTATAAATATGTATTTTATATATATTTTTGAATTATATTGCATTTCTTTTTTCATCTCTTTCAAAAACTAGTTTTTAACAGTAAACATCATTTTTAAAGAGTGATGCTCATCGTAAACAACATAAAAAAAATTCTATGAAGGATAAAATTCTATTTTTTAAAATTTAGCTTTGTAACTACAATATCTAGCACATTCACTTGGTTTTATAGTGTTTTATTGAATATTTTTTCTTAATCAAGTTTTGAAGTCAAACCATTTACAATTTATACATAGGTAGATTGTAAACAACATAACCTTTTTTTTATGTATCAAAATTATTGTTTTTTTAACTGGATCAAGGACATCAATACTTAGCATGAACATATTTTTCATTTTTTTTTTTTATAATCTACTATTTTTCCACATGTGCAGAAAAGAGAGCTTGATTTTTAGTGAAAAACCTACATTCACAAGAAATAAAAAATTAAATGTATTTAAAATTATACTTTTTGGGAAGCTTATAATGAGGACTACATACAAAAATAAAATAAAAATGAATTCATTTGATCCCCCAAAAGGTAAATTAAAAGTGGTTTTTTAGATCAACATTTTGTTAGGTGTAAATGAGACTCTATTATAAGTATGGTTTAAAATTAACAGGGTTCTATCCAAGGGGGTTTGATCTAAGGTGGTTTGATCAAACCTCTTCAATTGGAATCCTTTAAATGGGACTTTTCAAGGCTTAAATCATTATATTTTCGAAAAATATGTGATTTTAGCAAATACCAGGATGTCCCAAAAAGTATAAACCACTATTGTGGGATCACCCTATAAATGCTCTTACAATTAAGGAATCACCCATTCTACCCACAATAGAAATTGCATGAATAGGAATTTATTTTCACTAGATGGCACATCAACCCATATCAACCCATTTTTAAGACTTTGATATATTCCCTCTTATTTCTAACTCCATAATTAACTTGGTAAATGGCATTAATTTTTGTAAGTATGAGAAATTGGTGTTGTCATTGATGTCAAAAAGCTTTTGTGTTGTCATTGCTGAAGTTGTGGTGATGCTTTGATTAGTTGGATTATGTTGTCATTAGTAAGTGTTACTAGTGTCAACCTCTAGTGTTGCTTCGATAAGCTTATGTTTATGGATGCATGGTTGAGTTGATATGGTGCATATGGTTTCTTGATGATAAGGAAGTACTAAAGGTGATGAGAATATTTCCTTGGTGCTTCATTTCTAAGTGCTTTTGAGAAAAAATTAATAAAATAGGAAACAGTGTGTTAAAGAGGTGTTATGTGTTATAGAATAGTGTTCTAGTTTTGTTCCACATTTTTCCAAGTTGAAGATATTATTGTACAATTCGGATATGTTGGTCAAAGGTGTTTAGAGGTGTTATATATAGAATTTCTTGGTCTAGATCATTTTGTAGAGAAATTTTTGTTTACCAGTGTGTGAACTGTGAGTTACAGTGGTGTCTGGGAGAAATGGTTCTTCTATGTATTTCTCCACAATTTGGTTTCTAGTCTTGTAGATCTAGAGGTGTGCTGATATAGCTTATATATATCTTAAATAGTTAAATTTGTCTATTTTTTGATGCTCTAGAAGTTGTTTTGTTGAGTTATAACTTATGATTCAAGATTCTCTAAGTGTACTAGGTGTGTACATTCTTGAGGTGAAAATTGTTGTGAAGGAATTTGTTGGAGTTCGATGTGTCTATGGAATATTTCATATTGTGTTTAAGTGATATTTGTTGTCCATGAGTCATCTTTAGATCAAAGGAAGCATGTACTTAAAAGTTCAATGGTGTTTACATGGGTTCAGCCAACCTTGGGTTTTTACACTAATTATGGATCTACTTCAGTGTTCATTGTAGCATGGTGTAGTGTGTATGTGTGTATTTTGGTCAAAGTTAAGGTGTTTTGTGGTCTTCCTTCATTCCTTTCCACCACATGAATGTTTTGGTGCAACCTAATTTGAATTTGCATGGTTGAGGTGCATATCCAAACTTGGAGAATGTTTCCAAGGTTGAAAAAGGTATAAATAAGAGTTGAGTTGATGAGGGATGCAAGTAGAAATATGTGGTGAAGTGTGTGATGTTAATTGTAGAGTTGTGAAGTGCAAATTTGTGAAGTGCAGTGTGAGCTTCATTGTGGTAGACTATTGGAAGAACTGAGCAAAAGGTTTCTGCAATCTTTAGTAAGGTTGTGAATGCATTGGTGATGCTCTAGTGGACTTTTTTGTTGCATTGAGATGGTTTTCTCTCTATAACACTCTTCTTTCTTCTTTTTTATAATCTGGCAATGATCCCTTTTCAGTGAGACCTACTTATTATGGTTCAGATAGATCAAAGAAATAAACATTAACAATTATATGTAGATTAAATAACCCATAAATAATAATGAAGAATAACACAAAAGAGATCAACACAACATCTTAATGTGGTTCACCCAATATGGGCTACATCCACAGAAACTTAGCCACCCAATAATTTTATTATCCAGTGCAAAACATATTGAAATATTGTGAATCACACACACAACAACTTACATCCCATCCACTTATAACAAGATTTTTGGAAGCTTCTAGAATTAGGGTTTTAAAAAGTCATTTTTTCATTTGACGTGTTAATGGGAAAACCTTGACATGTTAGCGAGAAGACCTTGATGTGTTAACAAAAAAAAAATAGGGGTTATGCCCCTAAACCACTACTATTAGGGGCTACCACCCTCGAACCCTCACTTAGGGTCCAGCCTGACCCCAAACCCTAGAGAGGATACATTATGAGTGTATAGTATTTGCATGATTAGTTGCCACATACCAACAATCTCCCACTTGGAGACTAATCAGGCTCCACACCAAACAATCTCTCACTTGATGAATGATCCTAGATGACACTGTTGCACTTGCAGCTCCCATTAGATTATAGGTCTAGTTGGTTTCTTATGTCGACCATTACCAGTCATGAAGGCCAAAAAAAACTTATGAGGAAACCAGTTTCTCCCATGTAACTATCTTTGTGAACATATCTGCAAGATTCTCACTTGTGTGAATTTTCTCCAGCTTCAATTATCCATCCTCCAAAACTAACCAAATGAAGTGGTATATGAGTTGTATATGCTTATTTTTTCAATGCAGAGATAAATTCTTAGCAAGATGAATGGAACTTTCGCTATCAGTGTACAAAGGGCTATCTTCTTGTCATTGTCCCAATTCCTCAAAAAAATCTTGTAAGCAAATCCTCTCCTTGCTAGCTTCTATAGTAGCAACATACTCAACTCCAATGGTCGTGTTAGGACTCAAAAATGTTGGTTTGAAATGACAAGAGTTTTCCAAGCTCTTGATATGTTTTTGGCTAATGAACAAGACCAATTAATGCAATTGAATCTTCTTCTCTTCAGGCTCTGCCAGACCTTGGTGGGTATACCTATATGGATGAGTAGATTTAGGTGATGTGTTTCCTACTGTAGCAATATATCCACAATGGCAAGTATGAGTGGGATATATCCAAAGGAAAATTTGGTATAAATTGTATAAGCAATATCAAGCAAATGAATGAATATGTTCAGTTAATAGAAGATTTCCTAAGGTAATGAATATGGGTTTGGATTATGGGATGAATATGATTAGTTCCTTGTTGGGTGATGGAGTCAATGAAGTTTAATGTAGGACTATGGTTGAAAAAAAAAATTGGCACTAAGAAAAACTTGTATCTTGTACAACTATGCAGGGATGTGGCTATGAAACTCTTCTTATTGATCCACTGATTTATTACTAGGATGTTGTGAATCACCCAAAATTATTTTAACCATTTCTTGAAGGAGGAAATTGAATAAGACCACACAATTTTGCACTGACAACAAGTTAAATACTTGATATATGTTAATTGAATAACCAATAATAACACAATGGAGACATAATGATAGCACTTGATTGTTGATTCTTCTTCAATAATCCAGAAGCTTAACTTAATTACTGTGATATATTCACATGACTTTAATTCCTACTTGAGAAACTCAAATGAATAAACCACACAAGCATGAAATAGTCCCACTGAATTCAAATATTCACCTGGAATAGATTTAGATAATATAAGATAGCACTAATAGAGACAATCAAGCAATTTTTTATGGTTAACAAATAATAAACACCACAAATGGATTGAACTCATTGAAATTTCATTGATTTTTCAAAATTTAGAGCATGCAGTTCTAATTCATGAAGAATGATAATTGTGTTGGCAGGAATTCTAATTAAAAACTTATGCTTAAAGATGGCCTCGGGTTCCCTTATATATATGAGAAGCAAACAAGCTTTAGGCTGGTTATAATGTTTCAAAATTCCTTTTCATAAAGTTTGTTAGACATAACTAAAACATGAATTAAAGAGATAATTAAACACATCTAACCACTTAGTTAATCTCCATAGAAGTACCCATGGTCATCAAAGACCTGTTCAAGATATTTCATCTCCGTTATAGCTTGTTTATTTAGCATGAAACACTTTATAAGGGAATATCTTGTGACATCAACTAAGCACTCACCATTTGGAAGCCTAACAGTTTTGGTTGGGGAATGATAGCTATGGGAAAGGGCTTTAATTAGCTCAATTTCAATGAAAACATTAGGGACAATCAATTTGGCCAAATCTAGGGTCCATGGGTTTGATGTCGAAACCTTGTCGTTCCTATTCCAATAGAAGTACCAGTAAAGGTTCCAACCCGATTGAGGTATAATGGGATCTCTACAGCCTTGAGCTAAGTCTCTAAAAACCTTTTTAGGTCCTTTTTTTAATGAACTAGGCAACAAAGAAAGCAATGGGGATTGCAAGGAGGGTTTACTATTTTTGATTTCATCCCTTTTAACTCCTACTTCAGTCTTGTTTGGTGCCATTTTATGAAATTCACAGAGAATTATGAGCAAAGCTTACCCAAGGATAGAACTCGCTTTGAAGAATTCCCTTTACTCTCACAATTTGAGCTCATTTGCAACTCAGTTTTAGCTGTTATGAGTGAAAAATCTCAACTTGTTTCATGTATTTCAACACCAAGATACATTTACTCCTGGCTCATAAATTCGCACAATTCAAATCTTTGTGTCGAGCTCAATTTTATGTTTTGTTGTTGACTGATGTGACTAGTGTGTTTTAAATGACTCAACGGCTTAGTTACCGCACTACCTCATGTCATTTTCTGATCCCCTACGGTATTGTGGTGTGTCCTTAGTACCTTTCTTCAATGTACCACTCTACTGTAGGTTGTGTCTTGACCCCCCAAGGTATAGCAGTGTGAAGGGTGTGGTATATAGTAGTGTCTCCTCTCACCGTCCTACCATGAGTTGCTTGGGGATGAATTGTGGTAGAGAGGTATGGTATGGGTGTTATGAGGGGTGAATAATGTGATAGTAGTATCGTGGAAAAGGGTAAAAATGACTTTGTGAATGGTGATAATGTGATTTATTATGAAAATAAGAGTGGGAATTTTGGATCTTAATTGATGAAAATTTACTTATAATTTTTATGAAAATTTTTATGAAAAATTTTGTTTCAACAATGACTCCAGTTGGGGATGAGTGATTTACCAATCATTGCAAAAATATAGAATATCTTTGGGTGCAAACCAGTTATCCCCTTCATATGGTTTTTAGGGGATATGAAAAAATGGAACTGTGGTGAGGATGGAATGAAGATGGATATATGGAGGTGAAAATTATGGAAATGGAAATGATCCTATACTACTGTACATGGAAAGAAAATTTGTTTTTATTGAGGGAGTTCTAGGATCGTCCATGTACTGGAAATCCCTAGTCCCCTTTTGATTTCCTAAACTACTGTGCATGGAATGAATATTAGTAGCTTTGAGAGTTTGTTAAGAGTTGTCCATGCACTAGAAACATGTATCCCTCTTTATATTATTGTGCATGGAATTGGTGATTTTATGAAAAGAAAAGTTTTTGAAACTATCCATGCACTGGCAGTTCCTGTTCTTCTCTGCACATGTTTTGCAAATAATAAGAGTCCTCCCCTCTTTTTCCAATGATAACAAAGGGACCTAAGCACAAGGCTTCAAAATTTTCATGCTTTCTCTTTTTCTGGCATCTAGCATTCCACATTAGTACCAAATCATTCACCTCAAATTTTCTATATTTGGCTTTCTTATCAAAAAGATATTTCATTTGTGATTGCAACTTCATATTTTTATTTTGGGTCATTCTCCTTACTTCATCAAGTTTTGCAAGCTGCTCCATCCTCTACTCCATTGGTTCTGGAATATCTAAGTCTTCCTGAAGGATGAACTTGTAAATTGGAAAAAGGTTTTGCAATGACATCTTGGCTTGTGTTCCATACACCAGTTCAAATGGAGACTTTCCAATTTCCTTCTTTACAGTAACCCTATCCTCCCACACAGCCATTCTCAACTTTGAGTCCCATGCCTTCTTGTTCCCATCTAACATCCTTATGATTTTTAAAAGACTTTTATTAGTGGATTTTTCCTGAATATTTGCTTGTGGGTGGTAAGGGGTGACATAAGAAAAAGTAATGCCATATGTGTCACATAAATTTTTGAATTCTTTTTGAATTCATAACACATAAAACACATCCCATTATCTATTATCAAACTTACTAGTGTGCCAAATCTAGTTATGATATTCTCCATCAGAAAATTTATCACCATCTTGCTTGTTGCTTGTTTAGTTGGGATTGCCTCCACCCATTTAGTGAAATAATCAGTTGCCACTAGTATCCATTTATGTCCTCCACTTGACATCTCTTGTATTTCCCCAACAAAATCAATTCCCCATTGATGGAAAGGGGCTTCTACTTGTAAAGGTCTAAGTGGTAGAGATCCTTGATATTTCATCTTTCCTGAGAATTTTTGACAAGATTCACATCTCCTTACATATGTAAAAGAGTCATTGAAAACCTTAGGCCAGTAATAGCCTGCCCTAAGAATCTTATGTGTACTATTTTTGGTGGAATAACAACCTCCACACACTCCTTCATGCATCTCCCTCAAGGCATGTTCTACTTGTGATTCATCTAGACACAATAATAGCACTTCATCCCTATTTTTCCATAATGCATCCCCTTCTATGAACACGTACTTGGATGCCTGCAACTTTAGAGTTCTTCTTTGATTATCATTCAATCCTTTAGGGAACTTCATGTGTCTGAGATAATACACTATGTTTGTGTACCAAGGAGTATGTTAAATGCTTGCAATTGTACCATCCTCATTCTCCACATTGCAGATTTGGTTAGCTTTAATATTTTTTTATGCCATTAGTTTGGCTAGACCCTGTCCCCTTACTAACCTAGTAATCTAAATTTCCATATTAAATTATTGGATCTTATTGATCCATCTACATCTCCTCCCTGTCACCTTTGTTTGTACCAAGATAACTTTTATAGTTGTGTGTGGTGCACATGCAATCACTTTGGTTCCAACTAAATATGATCTAAAAGATTTTGTTTCTTTTACCAATGCATAAGCTTGTTTCTCCATAATATCAAACTTTAATTCTAACCCCTATAGTGATTTGCTAAAGAAATATATAGGTTGCTCATACCCTTCATCATTTTTTTGTAACATAACAACTGCTATGGTGTGGAATAACGCAAATGAAAATATTTGGAAGGGTTTGGAAAAATCAAGAGATTTTAGAATAAGGGCTTCTTTGATGGCTTTCTTGATGGATATAAAAGCATCCAAGGCTTCTGTGGACCAATCTATTTTTTCTCCCTTCTTCAGCATTTTAGATATAGGTTTAATAATCTCAACAAAATTTGACATAAATCTCCTAACAAAATTAATTTGTCCAAAAAATGATTGAATGGCTTTGATAGTTTTGGGAATGGGGATTTTTTCTATGGCTTCTACTCTTTCAGGGTCTATTCTAACTCCTTTTGATACAATATGCCCCAAAATCTTACCCTCCATGACAACAAAGTGACATTTCTTAGGATTGAGACTGATACCATATTCCAAATCCCTAATAAATATTTTCTCCAAGTGTTCTACATGGTCCTCTACCCTTTTGGAATAAGTAGTGAGGTCGTCTTGGTACACTACCATTCTAGTATTGATTAAATCTGTAAATGCCACATCCATGGCCCTTTCGAAAGTTGCCCCTGCATTTGTGAGACTGAATGGCATTCTCACATAGACATATGTCCCCCATGGTGTAGTAAATGTTGTCTTGTATTGCTTAAACTCTTTAACTTTGATCTGATTATACCCATAAAATCCATTCATCATTGATAACAACTTACATCATATGACTCTCTACAATATGGCTTCCATATTTGGGAGAGGGTAATTGTCTTTAAGGGAGGCAACATTTAAATTTTTGGAGTCTACACATATTCTAATATCCCCATTTTTCTTACTTATTGGGACCAAATTTGAGACCCATGTTGAATGTCTAATGGGCTTAATAATACCTCCTTCTCTAATTTTTTCCAGTTCCTCTTGCATTTTGGGCTCCAAGGTAGGGTTAATAGGCCTTTTTTTTTGTCTAAAAGGTTTGGTATTTGGTTTAAGAGGTATTTCGTGTTGGAATAGATCTTCTTTGTATGCTTTCAAGTCTTCATATGACCAAGAAAATACATGTTTGTACTTTCTAAGTAAGGCAATCAACATATTTCTCACTTTTGGACTGATCTTCTTAACAATATAGACTTTCTTTGGAGCTTCTTTCATCTCAAGATTAATCTCTTCTATATTTTCTTGTTTGACTGGGGCTTGTTTAAAAACTATCATGTCTTTGTTATCATACACCCTTTCCAATGCTACCAATCCCTTTGGTATTTTATTTGTTTTTAACTAGACAACTTCTTGTCCAAAAACAATCTCATTCCCATCCTTTATTTCAACAAAAGAATTAAAGTTGATCTCTTGTGATCCATATTGATCAATGCAATGGAGGAACTTAAGACGATATTTTTCATCATTAAAAACTTGCCAATTGTATATATTGTCTAGGACCACTGGTTTGGTTTTATAGTCCACTTCTGCAATTCCTAACATCATCCCTTTTTCAATGCAACATTTGCCAAGAAATTTTCCATGGTATTTTTTGATCTATCAATCGATTGAATAGAGAATGCATCAAATAGTTCAATTGTATCCCACACGACATTCCTATATTATTTTAATCTTATTTGTGAAATCACCAATTTTGAATCTCCAAAAATAGTCAGTAATTTTATTCCATGTTTGGTGAGCATATTTAATCCTATCAATAGAGCCTCATACTCTACTATATTGTTTGTACATTCAAATTTCAATAGGAATGAATATTTGAATGTCTTACCCTTGGGAGATATGAAGACAAATCCTTCCCCGTTACCCTCTCTACTGCAGGCTCCATCAAAATACATCTTCTAGATCTTATGTTTTTCATTACTAACCTCCCTAGTGATTGGATCTATGTTTGTTAGTTTAGGTATGATAGGCTCAATCCTGAAACTTCCCAAGTCGATATCACAAAAACAACTTAGTTGGTTTGGATTGACTTGTTCTACAATTTGTTCTACCCTTGGTTCTCTATATAGTTTTACCTATTCTCCATTTATTGGTATAGTAGCATATGACAAGTCAAAATGTACATTTCCACCTACTATTGCAGTCCACTTTCTTGATAGTAGCATCCCAAAGTGTGGTGGTGTATCAATTACAGATATATCTACCTTGTATACTACTTGTGGATAAGCAGCCAATTTCAATTCCACATCTTTCATGACTCTTATGACAGGAATAGGACTACTATCTATGGCATAACATTTTCCCCCATTAGTGTCTACTGACATGCCGAGCTATTTCATTATTCCCACATGCATGATATTAATGGTTGTGCATGAATCAATCATACAACTTCTTACTAGTTTGTTTTTTATCAGCATAGTGGTGAAGAATGGTTCAACTTGTGGAGGCTTTATGAATTCATCATTCAAACAAAATTCTAGTATATTTGTGTGTCCTTGCTTGACATCATTTATTTTAATGATTTATTTGCTTCCCACATTTCCTTTTGCTTCATTTGATATTAGTTGAATAGCACTATCCCTATATTCTTTTACTTTCATCATTTCTAATAGTGGCACAAATATTTTTATTTGGGACAATGTTTTTGTAAAGTCGAATGAATGAGCATTTTCTATTTTGGGTGTCTTCTTTTGTTCCAAGGGATCTCTTTTATCTTCTTCCTTTTCTATTTTAGTTTCATCATGCTTTTTATTATTTCTATAAATTTTCTTATTTTCTTCTCTTGGAACCTATTTTTCCTCATTTTTATTTAGCCCTTTGCTTTCAATTTCCCCATATTTATCATGTTCTATCTCCTTATTTCTGATAAACAACCCTCTTGGAGTGCCACTGTCTACATTTATTGTTCTATTCCTCAACCTGTAATTGCTCCTTGCTTGCTCTACAACAGTAGTAGTCAATTTTCAATCTCTTCTTCTATGGGTCTCCTTAACCTATACTTATTTGATTTAGGCAAAGGGTACATAGATGGTTCTTCTTGACTTTCATTATCATGATCAGAAAAAACTTGTTGTTCAGCCATGTGGATATGATATTTCTAATTATTCTCATCATATTCATAACCCCCTTCTTCTGAGGATGAGTACTCTTCCTCCATTTGGTGAAAATTTTGTGAAGCCATGTAAATAGTGTGATCCTTTTCTTCCTCATCATATTGTATTTATTCTTCTTGTGGTACCGATTGTGCTACCATAGAATGTTCTAGGGAATGTGGTGCTCGACAGACCTCACACTATGAATTTTTATCCACCATATAAGCTCCTTTTCTTTTTAATGGATTGGGAGTTTCTTTAAAGTTTGGTCTATCACTAAGAGGTTTTCCATCCTTCCAATTTTTATTATATGGCATATCTTGTAGTCTTATTCTTTCATTTTTGTATTGGTTGTCATATCTATTTTGGGGGCTATTAGGATTTTGTGGGATTATGATGTTATCCATTTTTCCAATCATGTGAGCTTCCTTTTTGTTATTTTCAATGGTTAGTGTTGCTTTCTGTGCTTTAGCTAGGCTTTCTGGGTTTTTGTTCCTAAGCCTTCAAATAGATACTTTTGGTTGTAGGATTAGACAACTTAGATGGTATTATGTTGTAAATTTTGTTGAACCTCTGATTGAATTCATAGACTGTCTCATTCTGATGTTTTTGTATGGTCATGAGTTCATGTAAAGCGAACTCCGGTGCACATTGATTTCCATATTGTTCAAGGAACTAATCATGAAACTCTTGAATGGAAGCAATAGAACTTGTTGGTAAACTGTTAAACCAATCTCTAGCTTCTTTAGTTAGTGACATCATAAATAGCCTCTTATGTTCATCTTCATACTAGATATCTAGATCTTGGATAAAAGCATTAAAATTCCTTAAGAGTTTCTCAGTTGTGAATGCACTACTTCCTGTAAATTTTGGTACAAGATCTCTCCAACTTTTGTCCATAGGGTAAGGATATTTTATTTTGCTTCAAATCCTGGAGTTCTTTTATCACTTGGAGTTTCTATTCATATTTTATTTTCTTTCTTTTTAGTTTTTGTCTTTCATATGTACTCCAGTTTTGTGCATTTAATTCTTCCTAAGTCATATATTCATAATTTTCTTCAGAGGCTACATTATCAACAAGCTCATTCTGATTCCCTTGGATTAATGCCATTTTATGATCATATTCATGTTGTCTCTTGATTCTGCCAACCTCAAATCCAGCCATGAATTCTTCCACTTTCTTAGCATCTAACTGAAAGAAAGGATTCCTTTTTTCTTCAAGAATGTGAGGTTCTCCAGATGAGCTATTTTCATTTTTCAATGTATCATAGTGATTATACATCCCAAAGTGTAATTTTGATGTTTTATCCTTATTTCTTATGCACATTGTTGGTATGTGGTGACTGATCATGCTATACTGTATAGCCCATGGTATACTGTACACCTCGGCCCCCTGTCCTTGCCGAGGTCTGGGGCCGGGTCGAGCCCCGAGCAGGGGTTTGAGGGTAGCAGCCCTCGAGAAAAAATTTCTTCCTACTTTTTCGCATGATCACTGAAAAAGGAAAAAATCAATGAAAACAAGAAAAATCCGATTTTGTAGAACCAAAAATCTGGAAGCTTCTAAGCTTGTTAAAAAGGAGTTTGGATGGGTATTACTGTATGATGAAAAATGCGATTATTCGCAAGCTTGTAATAGGTTTTTCATTGGATAATAAAAGTATTGGATGGCTGCGGTTTGGTGGATGTAGCCCAGATTGGGTGAACCACGTTAAATTTTGTGTTATGATTTATTCAGTGCATATTTTAGTTTCTCTATTTTGTTTATCAAATTTGTATTTATTTGTTAGATCTGCCATCTCTAACCCTAACAAGTGGTATCAGAATAGGTTGTGTTTTGATTATCGTCTGTAGGAAAGATCTCATGGTTGAGTGGGAGTCTCATGGTTGAGTGGGAGCAATGGCAGACGAGGGTAAGAAGGTTGAGAAGTTTAATGGGCAGAACTATCAGTTATGGAAGATGCAGATGGAGGACTATCTCTATTAGAAGGATTTATGGTGTCCATTGGAAGGGAAAACCAAGAAACCTGCAGCAATGTCAGATGAGGACTGGGAGATCTTGGATAGAAAGGCTCTTGGCAGTATTCATTTGTGCCTAGCACAAATAGTGGCGTTCAATATTACAAAAGAAAAGACAACTCAAGAGTTGATGGAAACCCTGGAAAAGTTATATGAAAAGCCTTCCGCTTCAAATAAGGTATTTCTTATGAAGCGTTTATTTAATATGAAAATGGTAGAAGGTGGGTCAGTTACTGATCATTTAAATGAGTATAATATGGTCACTAGTCAATTAACTTCTATAAAAGTAAACTTTGATGAAGAAGTTAGGGCTCTTTTTATTATGTGTTCTTTTCCTGAAAGTTGACATAGTTTGGTAATGGTTGTTAGCAATTATGTTTCTAGTTCAATACATTGAAGTTTGATGGGGATGTTGTTGTGTTATTTTGAATGAGGAAATTCATAGGAAAAGCTCGTGGAACATCCACATCATGCAAAGGTTTTGAATGCGAAAAGTAGGGCAGAACAAAGGAGAGAGGAAACACTGAAATCATGGGAAGTCACGAGGAAAATCAAAGGGGACAAAAGGTCCCAATCTAGAGACAAGAGGGGATTACAATTATGTGCAGCTAGGTCATCTGAAGAAAGATTGTTGGTCTCAAAAAAAAATAAAGAAGGAGACAAAAAGGAAGGAAGTAAAGAGGCAAATGTGGTAAGTAATAAATCTGATGAGGATGCTTTGATTCTTTCTGATAATGCTGATGATTCTCGTTAGATCCAAGGGTTTCATTTTCATGCCACCTATAGAAGTATTTCTCTTGATTATGTCCAAGGGGATTTTGGGCTGGTTTTATTTAGGGAGATAACTAACCCCTCGTCGATTGTTGGAAAGGGAAGAATCAGATTAAGTTGCAAAATGGGAATCATTGGCTACCACGTGGAGGTAAGGTAATACACCCAAAGTTAAGCAGAAATTTAATTTCAGCAGAGCAACTAGATGATGAAGGTTGTGTTGTTACATTTAGTGATAAAAATTGGAAGGTCACAAAGAGTGCCTTAGTGGTAGAAAAATGTGTGAAAGTAGGCACCTTATATCTTTGTACAGGTCATATTGTTCCTTCTACTTTAATTGTTACAAAAAAAGGTCAATGTTCAGGAACACTTGCTGTAGTTCAGCAGGTAGAAGATCATATGCTTGTCGTGGGACTCGAATCAAAGACTGCGGGCATAATAGACTTGGGCATATGAGTGCAAAAGGTATGAAAGTACTTCATTCAAACAATGTTTTACCAGGTCTAAAATGTGTTAATATGGATTTTTGTGAAATTTGTGTCTATGGAAAACAAAAGAGAGTTAGTTTTGTCAAGGATGGAAGCAAAAGAAAGATGAGAAATTGAGCTTGTGCATAATGGATGTATGGGGACCTGAGGTATCTTCCTCGGTGGTTTTTGTATTATTATGCGTTACATTCATTGATGATGCAACTAGAAAGGTATGGATTTATTTCTTTAGGCAGAAATCTGATGTATTTGAAACTTTCAAAAAATGGAAAAGCTTGGTTGAGAATGAGACAGGTAAAAAGATAAAATGTCTCAGATCTGATAATGGTGGTGAGTATTACAGCAAAGATTTTGTGCTCATTGTTCCTCTAATGGTATTTGTAAGCAGAAAATGGTTCAAGGACTCATTGTGAAAATGGAGTGGCTGAATGCATGAATAGGAGAATAATGGATGCGGCACGAACTATGAGATTGCATGTCACGCTCTTTAAAAAATGTGGGCGATACTATAAACACCTGTTTATTTAATCATCAGAGTCCTTCTAATCCTTTGTTGTGTATTCCATGTGATAGCCATGGAAAGGTAAGAAGGTGAGTTATTTTTTTCTCACAACCTTCGGTTGTGAAGCATTTGCACATGTAGATTCTGAAAATAGAACCAAGCTTGATGCAAAATCAAAGAAATGTGTATTTGTTGGATATGGCATTGATGAATTTAGTTATAGGCTTTGGGATTTTGAAAATCAGAAAATTGTGAGAAGCAGGGATGTCATATTCAATGAGAAAGTGTTGTACAAAGATCTGTTGCTGCAGCATGAGAAGAAAAAAAATGATTATGTAGTGTTGGATGATATTCCCAACAATGATATTTCAGTGGTTCCTCATGCTGCGCAACGACAACAGCAACAAATACCACAAACTCCTGTTAGATGATCTTCAAGGTTAAGTAGACCTCCAAAAAGATTCTCTCCCTCTTTGTATACTATTCTATTAACTGAGGCCGTGAACTAGAATATTGGCGATGAAGCCATGCGTGGATACCAAGGTTCAAAGTTGAGCATGAAATGAAAGAAGAAATGACTCCTTTGCTAGAAAATCGTGACTTTGGGAATTATGCAAGTTGCCTCACAGAGGTAAAAAGGCTTTACTCAAACAAATGGATTTATAGGCTGAAAGAGGAGGATGGAGGTAAGAAAAGATTTAAAGTCAGATATGTAAGGATTTGTACTGCAAAAAGGGTATTGATTATGATGAGATTTTTTCTCCAATTGTTAAAATGACTTCTATTCGTATTTTTTTAAGTATTGTGGTTGCTAAAAAATTGCATTTAGAATAGTTTGATGTTAAAACAACCTTTCTCCGTGGTGATTTGGAAGAGGAAATATATATGGACCAGCCACAAGGATTTGAGGTTAAAGTTAAAGAGAAACTAGTGCGCAGATTCAAGAAAAGTTTATATGGTTTGAAGCAAGCACCTCGGCAATGGTATTGCAAAATGACAGCTTTTATGGTTGAGCAAGGCTACAAAGAGGGTGTAATTTTTAACCATTGTGTTTATTTTAAGAGTTAGATAACGATAGCTACATTATTTTGTGTTTATATGTTGATGACATGCTTGTAGTCAAGTTCCAACATGGATCACATAAGTGAGCTTAAACAACAAGCTTAGCAAATATTTTGTTATGAAGGATTTGGGGGCAGCAAACAAATCCTTGGTATGAAAATTTAGATAGAAAACAAAAAATTGTTTTTATCTCAGCTAATTATGTTGGTTAAGCTGCGTAGATATCATATGGAGAATGCAAAAGTCACGCTGACACCCTTGCCTTAGTCATGTTAAATTGATTCATGAGTTGGCGTGTCCAAAGTTATCATCACGAGGAGTGGTACAGTGGTCCGCTGCACCATATGCTTTAGTCGTCGCAGAGTTTAATGCATGCCATGGCAGCGCATTAACCGGATATTGCACATGATGTGGAGTTGTTAAAGGTGCATTTGAGTCATCCCGGAGTTGAGCATTGGAATGCAGTAAAATGGATTCTCAGGTATTTGAGAGGTACATCCAATAATTGTTTATGTTTTGGGGGCTCTAATATTGATTTAAAAGGATATGTTGACTCAGATTTAGCAGGGGATATAGATACCAGGCGGAGTACCATAGGTTATGTATTTACAGTTGGTGGGACAGCAATGAGTTGGATTTCTCGACTGCAAAAGGTGGTTACTTTATCCACTACAGAGGTAGAGTATGTTGCTACAACAGAGGTGGAAAAGGAGATGATATGGCTGCCAATTTTCATGGATGAGTTGGGAAAACAACAGGCTGGAAATTACTTGTTTACAGATAGCCAGAGTGCTATACATCTTGCAAAGAATTCTACTCTACATTCTAAAACAAAACACATACAGTTGAGATATCATTTCATTCGGTCAGTGTTGGAGGATGGACAGGTCAAGTTGGACAAGATACATACATATGTAAATCCAGCAGATGTGTTTACGAAGGCGGTGCCAAGGGAGAAGCTGAGCTCCTCTTTAGCTTCGATTGGCCTTCAAGGTTGAATTCAAGTATAACAGAGCAGCAGGGTCCAAGGTACTTATTTCCAGTGGGAGCTGTAAGTGCAGCAGTGTTGTCCAGGATCAGTCTCCAAGTGGGAGGTTGTGATGGTGTGGAGTCTGATTAGTCTCCAAGTGGGAGATTGTTGGTATGTGGCGACTGATCATGCTATACTGTATAGCCCATGGTATATTGTACACCCCGGCCCCCTGGTATCAATGAAAAAAAGAAAAATCTAATTTTGTAGAACCAAAAATCTGGAAGCTTCTAAGCTTGTTAAAAAGGGGTTCGGATGGGTATTACTGTATGATGAAAAATGTGATTATTCGCAAGATTGTAATAGGTTTTTCATTGGATAATAAAAGTATTGGATGGTTGCGGTTTGGTGGATGTAGCCTAGATTGGGTGAACCACATTAAATTCTGTGTTATGATTTATTCTGTGCATATTTTAGTTTCTCTGTTTTGTTTATCAAATCTGTATTTAATTGTTAGATCTGCCATCTCTAACCCTAACACACATTTCATCAAATTCCTTCTTACCTTTATCATTCTAATGTGTCTGTTTAGCACTGTCATTAGGACCTTCTTTATACACGGACCTTCTATTGTGCATGTTGTGAGCTATTTTGATGGTTTGAACTCTAGGGTTTGTTCTTTCTGATGTGTACTTTATTTTATTATTCACAATGTTCTATGGAGGCGCCACCCACCTTGAAAGAGTGGGATGAATGATCACTGGTTAGTGACCAGAGATTGAATGCCCTTTTCCCAATGGAGTTAACTATCAATTTCTTTTGATTCTATTGTGATTCTCAAACTAAGATTGGATATTTTAATTCCCCAGCAGAGTCACCAATTTGTTAGGACTCCAAAACGTTGGTTTGAAACCACGAGAGGTTGCCAAGCTCTTGATATATTTTTGGCTAACGAACAAGACCAATTAATGCAATTGAATCTTCTTCTCTTCAGGCTCTGCCAGACCTAGGTGGGTATTCCTATATGGATGAGAAGATTTAGGTGATGTGTTTCCTACTTTGGAAATCTATCCACAATCGCAAGTATGAGTGGGATATATCCAAAGATAAATTTGGTATAAATTGTATAAGAAATATCAAGCAAATGAATGAAAATGTTCAATTAACAGATCTATGGTTAAATAGAATATTTCCTAAGGTAATGAATATGGGTTTGGATTATGGGATGAATATGATCAGTGCCTTGTTGGGTGATGGAGTCAATGAATTTTAATGTAGGACGACTGTGGAAAAAAAAAAATATTTGACACTAAGAAAAACTTGTATCTTGTACAACTGTCCAGGGATGTGGCTATCAAACTCTTCTTATTGATCCATTGATTTAATACTAGGCTATTGTGACTCACCCAAAAGTATTTTAACAATTTCTTGAAGGAGGAAATTGAATAAGACCACACAATTTTACATTGAGGGTAAGTGCACCAAGATGGTTCCCAAAAAGGGGGCTTAAGTGGCCACTTTTTTTCTAAAATTAGGAAATGCTGACCTTGGACGTGAAATTGAGGATAGTTACACTCAAAATTTTGAGATGGAACAAAAACAAGGATTGAAGTGTTCTGAGTCTACTTTCTAAACTACTAATTTATTTTGAAAATGGTTGATAATAAGGGGTTCAAAATAGGGATGTACAAAAATTGGTGTTGTTTTTATCAGAAAAACATAACATAGCAACTCTTGTACGACCTGAGCATGGTGAACTTTTTTGTAGTATTTTTAAAATCGCTATGGTTAGAAGTTAGCTAATAGCATCTAGTTGGTGCACAATTTTTTTGATAATTTTTTAATGAATATTTGATTTTTTACTAATTTTCTAAGTGGGAACTTCCTGAAAAGCAGAATTTTGGCTGTGCACGTGCACCCCCTACAATTTTTTGAAAATAATTGATTTTTTTTTCTTTTTTCTTTTTTAAACTTGTAGAATGAGTCTAATTTCTATAAATGTAGTTCTATTTGAAATTTTGATGAGCGTTAATTTTATAACAAAAAACACTAAACACCCAGCTTTTGGCAAAAAAATAGACATACAAAACAAAATAAATTATGACGAAAGGCCTAATATTGCTGAAAAGTGAAAGTACCGCACGCTGGATAAGAGAGAACCTTAACATTACCCATGTTTTTATTTTGTCAATACTCGAAACTTCAGATGCAATCTTGATGCAGGAGCACGAACCCGATTATGTGAAAAAATTGCAGAATTTGGTAAAACACGCCTCTCGTCTGGGAATGCCCCCTCCAAGCCTTTGGTTGGTATTCCAAGGAAAATAATTTCACTTTTTTCTTTATTTTTAAAGCGAAATAACATGTGTGCGTTATAACGCGTTCGCATTTTTCTAAAAAAATTCATAAGTGGCCAAAAAACTAGTACCCAACTTCATGCACCCGCCCTTGACAACAAGGTATATACTTGATATATGTTAATTGAACAGCCAATAATAACACAATGGAGACATAATGATAGCACTCAATTACCGATTCTTCTTCAATAATCCAAAAGCTTAACTTAATTACTGTGATATATTCACATGACTTTAATTCCTACTTGAGAAACTCAAATGAATAAACCACACAAGCATGAAATATGCCCAC
>VDFB02109042.1:76428489-76451184 GCA_007258455.2 Sequoia sempervirens | reverse complement strand
TAGATAATGAAATGCTTCACATTATTTTGTGTTTATATGTTGATGACATGCTTGTAGGCTGGGTCCTAACATGGATCACATAGAAGTGACTAAAACAACAGTTAGCAAAATATTTTGCTATGAAGGATTTGGGGGCAGCAAAACAAATCCTTGGTATGAAAATTTGTAGAGATAGGAAAAACAAAAAATTGTTTTTATCTCAGGCTAATTATGTTGAAAAGGTGTTGCAGAGATATCATATGGAGAATGCAAAAGCTGTCAGCACACCTTTGCCTAGTCATGTTAAATTGACTAAGGATATGTGTCCAAAGACACATGAGGAGGAAGAAAAAATGTCCAAGGTACCATATGCTTTAGCTGTCGGTAGTTTAATGCATGCCATGGTATGCATTAGACCGGATATTGCACATGATGTAGGAGTTGTTAGCAGGTATTTGAGTCATCCCGGAGTTGAGCATTGGAATGCAGTAAAATGGATTCTCAGGTATTTGAGAGGTACATCCAATAATTGTTTATGTTTTGGGGGCTCTAATATTGATTTAAAAGGATATGTTGACTCAGATTTAGCAGGGGATATAGATACCAGGCGGAGTACCATAGGTTATGTATTTACAGTTGGTGGGACAGCAATGAGTTGGATTTCTCGACTGCAAAAGGTGGTTACTTTATCCACTACAGAGGTAGAGTATGTTGCTACAACAGAGGTGGAAAAGGAGATGATATGGCTGCCAATTTTCATGGATGAGTTGGGAAAACAACAGGCTGGAAATTACTTGTTTACAGATAGCCAGAGTGCTATACATCTTGCAAAGAATTCTACTCTACATTCTAAAACAAAACACATACAGTTGAGATATCATTTCATTCGGTCAGTGTTGGAGGATGGACAGGTCAAGTTGGACAAGATACATACATATGTAAATCCAGCAGATGTGTTTACGAAGGCGGTGCCAAGGGAGAAGCTGAGCTCCTCTTTAGCTTCGATTGGCCTTCAAGGTTGAATTCAAGTATAACAGAGCAGCAGGGTCCAAGGTACTTATTTCCAGTGGGAGCTGTAAGTGCAGCAGTGTTGTCCAGGATCAGTCTCCAAGTGGGAGGTTGTGATGGTGTGGAGTCTGATTAGTCTCCAAGTGGGAGATTGTTGGTATGTGGCGACTGATCATGCTATACTGTATAGCCCATGGTATATTGTACACCCCGGCCCCCTGGTATCAATGAAAAAAAGAAAAATCTAATTTTGTAGAACCAAAAATCTGGAAGCTTCTAAGCTTGTTAAAAAGGGGTTCGGATGGGTATTACTGTATGATGAAAAATGTGATTATTCGCAAGATTGTAATAGGTTTTTCATTGGATAATAAAAGTATTGGATGGTTGCGGTTTGGTGGATGTAGCCTAGATTGGGTGAACCACATTAAATTCTGTGTTATGATTTATTCTGTGCATATTTTAGTTTCTCTGTTTTGTTTATCAAATCTGTATTTAATTGTTAGATCTGCCATCTCTAACCCTAACACACATTTCATCAAATTCCTTCTTACCTTTATCATTCTAATGTGTCTGTTTAGCACTGTCATTAGGACCTTCTTTATACACGGACCTTCTATTGTGCATGTTGTGAGCTATTTTGATGGTTTGAACTCTAGGGTTTGTTCTTTCTGATGTGTACTTTATTTTATTATTCACAATGTTCTATGGAGGCGCCACCCACCTTGAAAGAGTGGGATGAATGATCACTGGTTAGTGACCAGAGATTGAATGCCCTTTTCCCAATGGAGTTAACTATCAATTTCTTTTGATTCTATTGTGATTCTCAAACTAAGATTGGATATTTTAATTCCCCAGCAGAGTCACCAATTTGTTAGGACTCCAAAACGTTGGTTTGAAACCACGAGAGGTTGCCAAGCTCTTGATATATTTTTGGCTAACGAACAAGACCAATTAATGCAATTGAATCTTCTTCTCTTCAGGCTCTGCCAGACCTAGGTGGGTATTCCTATATGGATGAGAAGATTTAGGTGATGTGTTTCCTACTTTGGAAATCTATCCACAATCGCAAGTATGAGTGGGATATATCCAAAGATAAATTTGGTATAAATTGTATAAGAAATATCAAGCAAATGAATGAAAATGTTCAATTAACAGATCTATGGTTAAATAGAATATTTCCTAAGGTAATGAATATGGGTTTGGATTATGGGATGAATATGATCAGTGCCTTGTTGGGTGATGGAGTCAATGAATTTTAATGTAGGACGACTGTGGAAAAAAAAAAATATTTGACACTAAGAAAAACTTGTATCTTGTACAACTGTCCAGGGATGTGGCTATCAAACTCTTCTTATTGATCCATTGATTTAATACTAGGCTATTGTGACTCACCCAAAAGTATTTTAACAATTTCTTGAAGGAGGAAATTGAATAAGACCACACAATTTTACATTGAGGGTAAGTGCACCAAGATGGTTCCCAAAAAGGGGGCTTAAGTGGCCACTTTTTTTCTAAAATTAGGAAATGCTGACCTTGGACGTGAAATTGAGGATAGTTACACTCAAAATTTTGAGATGGAACAAAAACAAGGATTGAAGTGTTCTGAGTCTACTTTCTAAACTACTAATTTATTTTGAAAATGGTTGATAATAAGGGGTTCAAAATAGGGATGTACAAAAATTGGTGTTGTTTTTATCAGAAAAACATAACATAGCAACTCTTGTACGACCTGAGCATGGTGAACTTTTTTGTAGTATTTTTAAAATCGCTATGGTTAGAAGTTAGCTAATAGCATCTAGTTGGTGCACAATTTTTTTGATAATTTTTTAATGAATATTTGATTTTTTACTAATTTTCTAAGTGGGAACTTCCTGAAAAGCAGAATTTTGGGATTACGTGCACCTACAATTTTGAAAATAATTGATTTTTTTTCTTTTTTCTTTTAAATTTGTAGAATGGAGTCTAATTTCTATAAATGTAATTTATTTGAAATTTTGATGAGCGGTTAATTTATAACAAAAAAAAAACCAAAAACTGCTTTTTGGCAAAAAATAGACATACAAACAAAATAAATTATGGATGAAAGGCTTAACATTGTTGAAAAGTGAAAAAATTACATCGTTGGATAGCTAAGAGAGAACCTAACATTACCCATGTTTTATTTTGTCAATATTGAACTAGATGCAATCTTGATGGTGAGCACGAACCCGATTATGTGAAAAATTGTAGAATTGCAAAAACACGTCTCCGGCCTTGTTGGGAATGCCCCAAGCCTTTGGGTTGGTATTCCAAGGAAAATAATTTCACTTTTTTCTTTATTTTTAAAGCGAAATAACATGTGTGCGTTATAACGCGTTCGCATTTTTCTAAAAAAATTCATAAGTGGCCAAAAAACTAGTACCCAACTTCATGCACCCGCCCTTGACAACAAGGTATATACTTGATATATGTTAATTGAACAGCCAATAATAACACAATGGAGACATAATGATAGCACTCAATTACCGATTCTTCTTCAATAATCCAAAAGCTTAACTTAATTACTGTGATATATTCACATGACTTTAATTCCTACTTGAGAAACTCAAATGAATAAACCACACAAGCATGAAATATGCCCACTGAATTTAGATATTCACTTGGAATATATTCAAATAATATAAGATAGCACTACTGGAGACAGTTGAGAAATTGTTTATGGTTAACACATAATAAACACCACAAATGGATCGAACTCATTGATATTTCATTGATTCTTCAAAATTTAGAGCATGCAACTGATTCATGAAGAACAATAATTATGTTGGCAGGAATTCTAATTAAAAACTGATGCTTAAATATGGCCTTGGGTTCCCTTATATATACGGGAAGCAAACTAGCTTTAGGCCAGTTACAACGTTTCAAAATTCCTTTTCATAAAGTTTGCTAGACATAACTAAAACATGAATTAAAGAGATAATTAAACACATTTTCTCACTTAGTTAATCTCCATAGAAGTACCTGTGGTCATCAAAGACCTATTTTTTAAGATATTTCATCTTCATTACAACTTGTTTATTCAGCTTGATACACTTTATAGTGGCATCTCTTGTGACATCAACTAGGTACTCACCATTTGGAAGCCTAACAGTTTTGGTTGGGGCATGGTAGCTATGGGAAAGGGCTTTAATTAGCTCAATGTCAATGAAAACATTAGAGACAATCAATTTAGCCAAATCTAGGGTCCATGGGTTTGATGACATAACCTTGTTGTTCCTATTCTGATAGAAGTACAAATAAAGGTTCCAACCCGACTAAGGTATAATGGGGTCTCTACAACCTTGAGCTAAGTCTCTAAGAACCTTTTTAGGTCCTTTGTTTACTAAACCTAGAAACAAGGAAAGCAATGGGGATTGTAAGGAGCATTTACTGGTTTTGGTTTCATCCCTTTTAACTCCTACTTCAATCTTCTTTGGTGCCATTTTATGAAATTCACAGAGAATGATGAGAAAATCTTACCTAGGGATAGAACTTGCTTTGAAGAATTCCCTTTACTCCCGCAATTTGAGCTCATCTGCAACTTGGTTTTAGTTGTTATGAGTGAAAAATATCAACTTGTTTTGTGTATTTCAACACCAAGATACATTTACTCCTAGCTCATAAATTCACACAATTCAAATCTTTGTGTCGAGCTCAATTTTATGTTTTGATTTTGACTGATGTAATTGGTGTGTTTTAAATGACTCGATGGCTTAGTTACTGCACTACCTCGTGTCATTTTTTGCTCCCCTGCGGTACTACAGTGTGTCTTTAGTACCTTTCTTCAATGTACCGCTCTATTGGAGGTTGTGTCTTGACCCCCTGAGGTATAGCGGTATAGTGTGAAGGGTGTGGTATATGGTAGTGGCTCCTCTCACTGTACTATCGCAAGCTACTTGGGGATGAACTGTGGTAGAGAGGTATGGTATGGGTGTTATGAGTGGTGGCTAATGTGATAGTGGTATCATGGTAAAGGGTAAAAATGACTTTGTGAATGGAGATAATGTGATTTATTATGAAAATAAGAGTGGGAATTTTGGATCTTAATTGATAAAATACTTAGATTTTTTATGAAAATTCTTGTTTCAATAAGTTGAAAGCACAAAAACCTTTTGCATCCTTGAAATCCAACTGACTGTAGTACCTCCTACGGTAAAAACATATCCTGTAGTGCTCCTCCTACTATCAATATCACCCGCTAGATCAAAGTCAACATATCCTTTTAGAGTAGAACTTGTTCGTACAAAACATAGTTTCTTTGATGTATTACCTCTTAAATATCAAAGAATCTATTTTACCGCATTCCAATGTTCCATTCCCATATTGCTCATATACCTGCTCACAACTCCCACTACATGTGCAATATCTAGCCTTGTCCATACCATTGCATACAACAAGCTATCAACTGCTAATGCATATGGTATCTTAGACATTTTATGTTCCTCCTCTTATGTATTTGGACACATCTCCTTAGTCAACTTAAAATGACTAGGCAAAGGTGTACTAACTAGTTTTGCATTCTGCATTTTAAACCTTTTCAACACCTTCTCTACATACTCACTTTGAGACAAATATTTTTTTGTTTGTCTTGTCTCGTGTGATCTTCATACCAAGGATTTGTTTGCTGCACCCAAACCCTTCATAGCAAATGAATTTAATATTTTTTGCTTAAGTTCATTAATATGTTGCATGTTATACCTGGAAACAAGCATGTCATCAACATAAAGCAATGGGATAATATAGATGTCATTATCCAATTTCTTAAAATAAACACAATAATCAAAATGACGTCTTTTGTAACCTTATTCAACCATAAAACTATCAAATTTCAAATACTATTGATGAGGTGCTTGCTTCAGGCCATACAAACTCTTCTTTAACTTGCACACGAATTCCTCCTTACCCTTGACCTCATATCCCTATGGTTGTTGCATGTGTATTTCCTCTTCCAAATCCCCATGGAGAAATGCAATTTTCACATCTAGTTGTTCAAGATGCAAGTCTTCTACAACCACAAGACTTAGAATAGTTCTAATAGAAGTCATCTTTACAATCAGGGAAAATATTTCATCAAAATCTATACCTTTTTTCTTTACAAAAACTTTTACCATGAGTTTGGCCTTATATCTTTTATTTTCTCCATCTTCTTCCTTCAACCTATAAACCCATTTATTTGGAAATTCTCTTTTACCTGTAGGAAATTGAACTATGTCCCAAGTCTTGTTCTACAGCAATGAATCCATTCCCTCTTTCATGCCTAGCTCCCACTTCTTTTTGGTATCTACATGTTAGAACACAACACTCTACTAAGAGGGGGGGTGAATCAATAGATACTAAAATATTGACCCTTTAAACCCTTGAGCAAACTGACTTTTAAAAATCTTAGTGTACAAATTAAAATATTATTAAAAAATATAAAAAATCACACAATCAAGCATCACATAACACACAATATACGTGGAAAACCCAAGATGGGAAAAACCATGACCTGAGAAACTACAGCTAGGAGCTACTATCCTAATCCAACCTCACAAATATGCTTTCTATTACAAATTTTAAGGGCTTCAACCATAAGGAGACACCTATCCCCTAAATTGAGCACCAAGTCAATTATCTGATGGCACCAACCTATTAGATTTATAATATGTAATATGATTACAATTTGTTCCTAAGGAACTCTAATCAATGTTACAACTTACTTTACAACTTCTCAACTATATGTTGCTATCACAACAACTCTCTTCATTGCTTTGCACCCCAATGGTTCAACTCTATTATCCTCCTTCTTGTTTAGTGCATTCTCGATCCACCTCAATGCACAACCATACACTTTTGTAGCTCTTATTTTTAATTTTTAGTATTCTATTTCAATTTGAGGAGCTCAGCATCTCTTCTACACCATACACACTTTTGCACCCTCAATCACTCAACTCAGACAACCTTCTCATTTGTTTTGAGTAGTGCTAATCAATGATTATTTCCTCAATATCTTTCACCATAGTCTAATTCTTTGTTAGGGTTTAGGATTTCTCTTCACCATCCTCTAGCTACATCGAACCACACAACATTGATTCCTCCAATGCAGAGAATTTTTTCATTCTCTTCCTACCAAACCCTAAGATCGGATATATAGTTAATACTTTCTTTTGAACCTTTGATCTGCTCTTGATCCCTATCTCTATGGAAATCTGTACTATCATTCTATGCATCAAATCACATTACACCTATCATTGAAATAGGTAAGCCAATTAATTTTCATCTCCATATCAGTTTGTAGGCAAAAACCTATTTACATGGAGTTAACCATTCATGATCACCTCGTTCAAATTTGAGTCACTAATCTATTGCCTTCACACCACAATCCTTTGTTCTCCATTCATTATCACAATTTTAAATCATGACCATCAGATAAGCACTCATTTAAATCTCCTCCATTGATCACATCCTTCATATCCATCGCGTATTGCAAAGACACTTAGAACAATTGCATTCATTTCTACGATGTAGCGATCATTGTGTGCTTGCTTTCCTTTAATCTATGTTTTCCATCACATATCACTGATATGGTACGAGCATCACCATTCCTATCTGATATATACTAAAATGTAGCAATCACCATTGGATCAGATATCAATCAATCTGCACCGTCCACCGCTATCCTGTTAGCTCTGACAATGGGTCCACTGAATCTTCACTAGTTGGCAGGTTTATGCCATGTGTCTTTTACTGATGTCACACTACCCTAACTTTAAACACCCATTGCTCATTTTTGAAACCATCGAGTCTCAAGGATGTGTAAACATGATGCACTAACACTTAGCTATGTAATAACCTTTTGACACCTGTCCCTACTGATATCACATTCCACTATTATCACTCATCACCCAACTCTCCAGCTACTTTTCTTCACAACAATGATGTGAAGTGATGATTCCACATGTTGTAGGAACCACCAAGATCTATTCTCCTTTATCATGCATCATTTGATCAACTTGATCGCAACCATTGAATGTGTTCATCACGTATCGCTAAACTACAGACCAATTTTCAAATGCTTTCAGTGATGTGTAAGATCTAGCGATAGCTATCAGATCTACTAACCTTAAATGACTCCATCATGTATCACAAAACTTAAGGAAAAATTAAGATTACTTTATGTGATGTGCGAGATTTAGTGATACCCATTGGAACTTCAACTTTGAATGTGCACCATTTGATCTCTAAAGGAACCCATTGGGTACAACAACTGGGTGACAAGGTGAAGGGGTCAATTATCGAACAAACTTAAAGGCCATAAGTTGTAACTTAAATGACCTACAACCTTCAACTAGTAGTAAACAACAAAATAGAAGACTATTAAGGTGCCATGATTGCTAACACTAGGGTTTAACTACAAAACCCTAATCTAGGTTGAGAGCACAAGTATAACAATTTTGAGCATAGTCTTCAACCTCTGGACCTACAAAACACATTTTTTAGTTTCTCTCAAAAAACCCATCTCAAATCTAGACTCATATTTTACTCTTGAGTACTAAAATAATTCACTGCAACAACATGATAACAATGCAATATTTTGAGCAACATTTGCAGCCTTCACTCCTCCTTCCAGATCCACAATACACCATCTTCCTCAAAAATCAATGACAACATTTTGACATCAATGTTGGCACTCGTTACATGTAGGATCAATTCCATATCACACTTGATCCCATTTTTACATCAATGACAACAATATTCTAACAAGCTATCCCTTTGTCATTGATGGAAAACCAAAATGCTCATACCAATTGGTTGGAGTGGTCTAATACTAATTGGAGTCAATTGAAATCTATGACATTTGATCTATGTACCAATTGGACTTTCTAACCAATTTACTTGCCTTGATCCTCTTTTCTCATACTTCTCTAATTTTCTCACCATGCTCCTATTTGAATATTTGCACATATGTCTCCCCTTTGACATGTATCTCTACCATTCTCATCCTGCTCAATCGAGCATTTTCTTACTTTCTCCCCCTGCTAACAATCTCCAACATGCTCATGAGAATTTTTTCACATTTCTCCCCCTTTGACATCAATGGAAAAGGGAAGACTCCCCCTAACACATTACTCCCCCTTTAACAAGCAATTCAAAGAGAAAGAAGGAATTTTTGATAATACAACCATTAAGTCATTATAAATTTGTAAAGCCATTTATACCTAACTTGATCTATCTTTTAATTTCTAGGGGTGAATGAAGTATAAATTAGGCTCCCCCTCGACTCATGCCCTATCACTATTGACTAGTGATGTGATGTGGGATCAATGACTCCCAATTTCTACCTCAAATATTCAAATTGTTCCTTGGGAAGAGGCTTGGTGAAAATGTCAACTACCTATTCTTTAGTGGAAACATACTCCATATTGATCTCCTTATCTGCAACCTTCTCTCTTATGTAGTGATACTTTATGGATATGTGCTTTGTTCTAGAGTGTATCATTGTATTCTTTGATATGTTTATGGCACTTGAATTGTCACAAATAATTGAGATAGATTCTTTTTACTCCACCTTGATGTCCTTAAGTTTTTGTTTCATCCATAGGACTTGAGTAAAGCATGTTCTTTTTGTCACATACTCTGCTCCAGTAGTGGATAGAGTGATTGATTCTTATTTCTTGCTCATCTAGGACCACTGGTACTTTTCTTGTCATCTACACTTCTAGCCCAATCAGCATTTGTATATGTTGTTAAGGAAAAATCCTTGCTCTTGGGGTACCATAGTCCATAGTCAATAGTACTTTTGATATATCTAAATATTCTCTTTATTGCATAGACGTGAGATTCTCTTGGTCCAACCTAAAATATTACAACCAAACATACTACTTGCATAATGTTTGGTCTTAATATAGTTAAGTATAGCAAGCTTCCAATCATTGACCTATACATTTTCTGATGTGCTTCAGGTGATTCATTTGATTTACTCAATTTGTAGCTAGTTATCATGGGGGTACTAACTAGTCTACTATCTTCCATGCCAAATTTCTTGAGCATCTCCTTAGCATACTTAGTTTGAGATATGATTATCCCATTATCAGTTTGTACAATTTGTAAACCAAGGAAAAATGACAACTCCCAAACATTGACATCTCAAACTCATCTTGCATGTTTGTAGCAAATACCTTGCACATTTTATCATTTCTAACTCCAAAAATGATGTCATCAACATACACAACAACAATAATCATTTTCTCACCTTCTAATTTGAAGTATAGGTTACTATTTGCACATCCTTTCTTGAATCCTTGTTACTATGAGTACTGGTCTAATCTCGAATACCATGCAATGCTTTCCTTATTATACAAAAATAATAATTATCCTCTGATAGCTAAAACCCTTCAGGTTGTTCAATGTAGACCTCCTCTTCTAGGTTTCCATTCAAGAATATAGATTTAACATCCATCTAATATACTTTAAATCCCTTATACATTGAAAATGCAAGAAAATTTTTGATTTCTTCTAATCTTGCTACAGGTGCAAATGTCTCTTCCAAATCAATGCCTTCAACTTGTGCATACCCCTTAAAAACTAGTCTTGCCTTATTTATAACTACAAATCCATCCTCATTTAGCTTGTTTCTATACATCCATTTTGTGCTAATGACATTTTTGCTTGGGGGTCTTGAAACCAATTCCCATGTTTTGTTCTTTTCAATCTAATTTAACTCTTCTTCCATAGCCTTTATCCAACTTTCATCCTTGCTAGCTTCAGTGAAGCTTTTTGGCTCAATCTATGATAGAAGAGAAAAAATTACTTGTTCTTTATTCTTTGCAAGTTTTCTCCTGGTCAGAACTCCTTCATTTTTATCACCAATTATTTTCTCTACTAGATGATCCTTTTGCACATACTTTGCAGGAGCTCTTTCATTCTCTGGTTCACATACTTCTTCCTCATCTTTTTCAACAACAAACTCTTCTTCATCTTCTGATCCAGTCTCAAGGTTGGTTCTGTTGGGCTTAATTTGATTTATATCCTCATCAATTTTGACATTAATGCTTACAATAATCTTCTGCATCCTGTTGTTGTAACATTTTTAAGACATGATTTGGGTGGAATATCCTACAAATATACCTTCATCACACCTCAATTCAAATCTTCCCAAATTATCATCTTCTCTCTTTATATAACACTTGCTACCAAATACCTTGAAATATTAACAGACATAGGTCTACCATACCATAGCTCATAGGAATTTTTGCCACTATTTGCTATTAAGAGAACTTTGTTCTAAATGTATACTATAGTGTGAATTGCTTCTTTCCAAAAAGTATTTGACAATTTGGCCTCACTCAACATTGCTCTACCCATGTCTTTAAAACTATTATGTCTCTTCTCTCTACTGCTCCATTTTTTCATGGAGTTCTTGGTGTAAAATATCACCTCTTAATTCCATGGTCTTCACAATACCTATTGAATTCACTTTATGTGAATTATCCTCCTCTATTTTATATTAAGCACTTGATTCTCCTATCGGTTTCCTTGTTAACCAAATTCTTGAATATCTTGAAATTTTCAAATGCCTCAACTTTCTCTTTTAGAAACATTACCCATTCCATTCTAGTATAATCATCAATTAGCAACATGAAATACCTTTCACCTTGTATCTCTCTTGTCCTCATGGGTCCATACAAATCAATGTGAACAATTTGCAAGGGTTTTGTGGTCAAATAGTCCTTAGTTGGAAATCTGACCCTTGTTTGCTTTCCTTCCTGGCATCCTTTGCAAGTGGTGTTTGTGGGCTTCATTATCTTTGGAAAATTTCTTACTAGCCCTCTTGAGCTTATTTTGACAAGATTGTCAAAATTAATATGCCCCAATCTTCTATGCCATAGCCAACTCTCATCTGCATGACCTATCAGATAATTGTTTCCTTTTAGTTCACAAAGGTTGTATAAATTGCTATCAATCCTAACTCCTTGTGCAATTTTCTTACCATTCCTCCTTATCTTACAACCTTCAGAGTTAAATGTGACTTTGTAACCATTTTCATGCATTTGGCTGGCACTTAGAAGGTTATGTTTTAATCCTTCAACATAAAGGACATTTTTGGTCTTTTTCTTTCCATCTAAGCTCAAGATTCCTTTTCCACAAATCTTGATGGAAATATTATCTCCAAGGCTTACTGAGCCTTCCTTACACTTTTTGAGCTCAATGAATTTTCTCTTATCTCCAGTCATATGCTTGGAGAAACCACTATCAATTACCCACAAATTTTTTTTGAACTTTACATGTAGTGTATTTTGTGCAATCATGGATTGAGTAGAACTCTGCTCTTTTTCTTGCCATATTTTCTTGGGTTTCCTTTCAATATTCTCACCCTCTTCCTTAGGAACCTTAGATTCCTTTTCATTTTTGGGGTTTGTATTCTTCTTCTTCTTAGACTGAACATTTGGTCTCATAAACTTTGTTCTACAATTTCTAACTATGTGATCAAAATTGTTGTAGTTGTAACAGACTACATTCATATCAACTAAGGGATCAAATGGATTTTTTCTTACATAATTTTCACTCCCCTTAGGAATGACTCTACATTCTCTAGCTCTATGACCAAACTGATTACGTGTATAACAATATCCATGAAAATATGAAGAATGCTTGGTCATAGCATTTCCTTGAGTTAGATGAGGTGGTCTTATTTTCCTTGGCCTCCTTTGATCATGTACTCTTGTGAAACCATCAACATCAGTCCTCATCTTGCTCTGCCTTTTCCTTTCTTGATCATAGACTGATTGGTTATTCTTCTTGTCTACTAGTGGCTTACTTTCTTCATTTGACTTCTTCAACTCAATAGACCTCTTTTCTTTAGCATCTTCCTTGCATGATTTCTCACTATTTGAGGTTGAATTTTCTATTGTCCTAAACCTTTCATAGAGTTTTGCAAACTCATTGATGAAGTAATTCTTTCCTTTCTCTAGCCCTAAACTAGATTTCTTCTTATTTGTAGGTTTTTGTGTGCTCAGTAATTCATCAAGGATTTTAGATCCTCCCTTCAGCTTTAAACCTCTTTCAATCTTCTCCTTGGCCTTTTCTAAATCCTTTCTTAAGGAAACTACTTCTATCTCAAGCTTCATGCATCTATCTATTTCATATCCCACTTTGGATTTCATCACTTCTTCCATTCTCTTGGCTTCCTCTATTTGAAGTTTTAGACCTACTACCATTTGGTTAGACTCCTCAAGCTCTTTACACAACTTCTTATTCTCCCTTTTCAATCCTTATGCTTCATCTCTAAGAACATCAAGATCTTCCAAGGTAGAAATAAGTTCTCCCTCCAGATCTATTTCATCTTCTTCATCACCAAGATGCTTACCCATACCATGCTTTTGCTTTACAAAGTATTCGGCCATGAGGAGAAATTCTTCCTTTTCCTCCATAACAAGAGCATGGTCAAGTTCATCATCTGAACTATCATCAGCATCAGATGATTCACTTTCTTCTTGAATATACAAGCTCTTATTTTTCTTTCCAAAGCTTAAATTCTTTTTGGTGTAATAGGTTTTCTTCATCTTATGGTCTTCTTCTTGATCAAGTTTATCCTTCTTGTAGGGACATTTAGAAGCAAAATGTTCTACCTTTCCACAGTCAAAGCATTTGAAAGGTAACTTACCTTTGTACTTTTATGATCCTCTCCTTAATCTTTTGATGAATATTGTTTCTTCCTCATGTTAGTCTCTCCTTATTTAGATGTGGTGGTATCATCTTTATCTTTCTTAGGTGCTTCATCCTTTTCTTTGTTAACAACTTTGAAAACAACTTATTTTATGGATGGTTCTCTATCTCCCATCCTCATCCCATAAGGAGTGAATATATCATGCAGCTCATTAAGAGTGAGTTTGTCTATTTCTCTTCCTTCCTCTTGTAATGTCATAAAATTGTACCCCTTGCAGTTTCACATTCATTCTTGCATCTTCTTTAGTGTCCACTCCCTTAGCACTTGTGTAGGTTCATTTTAGCCCCTACATCATCCTTTTTCCCCCCTTAGGATGTTCAGGACCCCTTTTCAGTGGCTACCCTTTTGTGTTCATTTTGCATCAAACCTTGTACTTTTCCCCCTCATATTGTTTTGTAGCATGATGTGTCTAGACACTAGCATGTCGTATGGATGTTTGTGCATCACACTAGCATATTGCGACATTTCAATGTTCAAACGACCATTTTTGTGCATGTTTTCCACTTGTCAATGACTTTTGTCAATGGTAATAGTCGAGGACACCCTGAAACAGCTCAGGAAGCTTCTTTTCCCCTCTTTTCTCTTTATATATTATCCTTTCAATCTATTTTGGTCTTCTGAATCTTTCTAGCTTTAGCTCCTACTTTTTCATCCTCTCTTGCTCTTCCTATCTTTCTTGCATAGTTCCATACCCCTTGTTACAACAGCTTCAAGAACTTTCAAGCTCTCTTAATAGATTTCTTTGCAACACTCTTAAGCTCTTACAGTTCTCTTTGTAGCTTTATCTCCCTTGCCTTGGGCTTGCAAGCATCCTAGGATTCCATATCCCCTATCAATTGCATTCTTACTTTGTGATACAAGTTATCCTCCTCATGCAGGGATTGCTTTTATCACTCATACTTGGTGATGTGGGTTCTACTCCTGAAGTGGGTTTTATTTTTATTATGCACACTTTGTCCATTTTGATTCATTTCTCTCTATCTATCTAGTTTCCCATGGAGGTGGGAACACCAAAATGAGGGTTTGACCGAGGCAAACCCCTATACATCCCCAACACTTTCTCCAGATATTACGCATGCATGTATTGAATACATTCACATGTTGGAGGCTTCATCACTTGAGTGGTTGTGAGCATTTCCTTTCTATCTTTTATTCTCTTTATCATCTCTATTTCACTTTATTTTAGCTTTATCACATTCTATTATTTTCTAGTACTTTTGAATTTCTCAGTAATTAGATCGCTAGTAGTCGCTAAACTATTTTCTATGACATTCCCGCTTTCTATTTTGTATAGATTCCAACGTGCCAGAGACGCCAGTGTGCCATGTTGTTGTCCTAGATCGGCACTTTCATCCTTTGGTTGAAAGCTTGTTAGTTTGTCCAAAAAATGTTCATGATCTACTCTTTCTAATTCTAGAACTCTTGCGTTGTTCCTTGAGATAGTTTAGGGAAGTTCACCTTGTGAAGCTTTCTGAATGAAGAGAACTCATGAGTAGTGAATCTCCCTTCTCTACATTTTGGTGAACCCGATGTGAAGAAGGGGTATTTTTTCAAAAAACTAGGAATTTATTTACCCCAACTTGGTGGGGTCATAAATTTTGACTTGATGCTCAGAATTCAAAACCATTTGCACCATTGGAAAGGTCTCCAAGAGAACTAGTTTAGTCCCTAAAATATGATGCATTTGGCTATTGAATTTTAGGGACTGATGCAAGTTCCAACCCCAAATTCCTCTCCAAAGACCTCCGAAAATGTGAATTACTAGAACCTAGAAAGTACTAAAAAAATTCAAAAATTTGGATTTTTGGTTTTTCTCAATTCTGTCACCCCTGGGCTTATTTATTCATTATTTATCACATTTAACTTACTATTTTCAAAATTAATTTAATATCTTCTTTTATTAGTTCAATATCTAATTCTATTCAAAGGGTTAATACTATTTCATTTCATGCATGTGATAGTGACTTGGATTTTCCCATGTCACTTTGTATCTTTGAGCCTTCTCACGAGATTCCTTTCTTAATACCTTTCTTAATATCACTAATACCTTTCTTAATATGAAATCACTAATACCTTTCTTAATATCACTAATAACTTTTCATGTTCCAAGAAGATGAAATCACTAATACCTTTCTTAATATAACTCTACCTTCCCTTCACTCCAATGCACTCTCTTCTAGAGACATTGCATTTGTGAATGATGAATCTCCTCTTCATGTCAATTTACTCTCTTCTAGAGATGTTGCATTAGTGAGCAATGAATCTCATCTTTGTTTTGATGCACTCTCTTTTAGAGATGATGCATTAGCGAATGATGAACCTCCTTCCACATATGATCCTCCTTGGATTGATGTTGAGAATATGTCTTCAAATAATTATTCCACTAGTTGTGATGAGTTTGTAAATATAATCTATGTCTCTACTACCCCTCAAATGCCTAAGAGATCTGTTATTTATTTAACTCCACTTAGTCCTTCTCCTAAACGGATTTTTTCTATTGATGGTGTTCCATTTGATGGTGATTTTCCTGATCTTTCTAAGGCTCCCTCTTATAGAGCGGTAGCCCATACTTATGAGAATAGTATGAATAAACAACCAAGCCTTCCTTAAGAACCTAAACCTACAACTAAAGCACCCAGTGATTACAATCTTGTTGAGCAACTTCGAGTTACTCCTGGCACTAAGATCTCACTATGGGACTTGCTTCAATATACTTCGGTTTACCAAGGTATTCTTCAAGAAACTTTGTAAAATATCCTCTTGCCCTCTTCTACTAGGCTGATAGATGTTGATGCATTGATAGCTTATATTTGTACAGATTCATCAAATATTACATTCTATCCATAGGAACTATCGCCTTCGAAAGTATAGAAGCAAGAGGATCCTCTAATGATTATAGTCAACATTAATAATATTGACATTAGATGTACTCTCATTGATGTTGGTTCAGCACTCAATGTATGTAGCATTGATCTATTACCTAATATTAATATTGATTCATCTTCTCTTATGTTTCTTTTTTTGTCATTTGTTGGTTTGATAATGTTGGTCAGAAACCTTTAGGCATGATAGTCTTTCCTTTAAGTTTCAGACCCATTATTGTACCTACCCTTGTATATGTTATGCCAGAAAAATTACCATATAACCTTCTTCTTGGTAGACTATGGATTCATGCTATGGGTGTAGTCCCATCTACCTTGCATAAATCTATTAAGTTCATTTGTAACAATCGAGTAGTCACAGTCAAGGCTTACCCTGAGGCCATGCACTTATGTGAGATGGTAGCTACCGGTCAGGCTTCGGTTGTGCCTACTCTTATTCCTTCAGTTTCTTCCAATGTGTCAATTTTTACTCCAACAATATCTACTACAAAGGATACTCTTGAGATAGACGTCCTTAAATAAGATCCTTTTGAAGCAAGAAGTCTTAAGTCTACAATTTCTACTTGTCAAGAAAATACGTCTTGGTGATGATTGGGGTTCTTTAGACTTTACAAATTCCTTCATTAAGGAATATAAAGTCAACCTAATCCACTTAAACCTTTCGATAGCATCATCCACACTCGCTATCAAAGATGATCATTCTTATACATCGTGGGGTAATGTGAATGAAAATTGTAATGTTCTTAATGTTGGTCCTCCCCCTTCTAGAGAAGATGATTGCATCTATGTTAAAGAGGAAAATGGTGGTAATCCTGTCAAGAAGGATGATGGTGATCCTGTAGAGGAGTATGATCCCCATTGCCTAAATAATACTCTCCATGAAGATCCTCCATTGTCTATTATCTTTAGGACTTCTTCTTTTGAGCAATCAAAACTTCCTCCACAAGATAAATGGTTGCTTCCTACTCCTTATTCTTTATCTAAGCAAGAGCACATTATGTTGAGGCTTCTAAAAGCCCACTTGATTACTCTTCCTCCTCCTAGGAGATTTCAAAAACATGATAAAGAAAAGCATTCTTTCTACGCATACCATCAAGTGCTTGGCCATTCCACTAGTGAATGTAAGGCCTTGAAGAACAAAATACAACTTCTTGATTCAAGTTCCATTACCCATTTATTTTCTAATGCTCCTACATTTTCTTCAAATCACAAGTGATATTGAGGTTTACCTCTATCCTACATGTTCTAAGTACCTTTCATGGTTCTCCTCCCCTGTATGTTGGAGGCAATGATAACTTTTTTTGGAGATGTGCATCCCTTGAGTGGACCCCTTTTTCTTTTGAAGGGTTCCCGGGGGAGCCCCTTTAAAACCTTTTCTCTTGAATGAATTCATTGGTGTCTAGCTTGGGGGCAGCCTAGCTAGACCTGTCGTATATCTTGGCATCTAGCTTTTGGGCAACCTAACTAGACATTTCCTTTCAAAAAACATGTACCTTGAGTGGACCCCTCTTCCTTTGAAGGGTTCCCGAGGGACCCCTTTAAAATCCTTCCATTTTTTTGATAGTCTGTGTGACTATTTGCTTGACTTCCTATGTAGTCGCTTTGTTTTCGGGCATACTTTATCTATGAGTAAACATGTCACTTTGGAGGTGTGCTTAAGTTTCTTTCCAATTCAACTCTGCAAAGTCCCCTCCTTTGGGTTTCCTCCATGTAAGAGATCTTGGGGGATTCCTCCTTGTAGGTTCGTGGGCCTATAAGGCACTTACTTCTCAGGGTTTCCTTCATGTGAGAGATCTCGAGGGATACCTTCTTATAGTTTTGTAGGCCTTTAAGGCACATACTTCACGGGGCTTCCTTCATGTGAGAGATCTTGGGGCCTATCTCCTTGTAGGTCTACGGGCTTCTAAGATGCTTTCATCCTATGGGATATGTCCATCGTTAGTCTACAGGCCTTCGGTGCACTTTTTTCAAACTCTTCTTGGATCTGAGGACCTATGGAGCCATCTCTCTTGGAATTTTCATTCCTCCTTCTCACTATCTCTTGAGCCTTTTTGCTTCTCTTCTCTTCTCTTTTGTATATACCAGATCAAGGATTTTCATCTTCTTCATCCTGTGTATGTGCCCTTCTTATCTCCATTTTAGAGTTATTCTAAGTGTGTTATTTCTTAATTTGGGGAGGACACATATTATTGATACAACCTTTTACATCGAGGTATCTTTACTTTGTTGACTCAAATCCTTTAGTTTTTTGTGCTCTAACATTGTTGTCTAGTGCAAGTCTTTATTGTCTAATGCATTTTTTTTGCACGTCTTCAACTTGGGGGCATGCTTCCATGGTTCGAAGATTTTTTTGCTTCCTCTATAGTATCCTTTTTGGAATTATGATGTTATTTATGTTTAGTAGATTTCCCTTAGCATGCATATTAGTGTAGATTCATATGCCCACTAAAGTGGGGGAAAAATGTAATGTTATAAAATTTCACCCCTTGCAATTTCACATTCATTCTTGCATCTACTTTAGTGTCCACTCCCTTAGCACTTGTGTAGGCTCATTTTATCCCCTGCATCAACCTTTTTCCCCTCTCAAGATGCTCGAGACCCCTTTTTAGTAGCTACCCTTGTGTCTCCACTTTGCATCAAATCTTGTAATTTTCTCGTTCATGTTGTTTTGTAGCATGATGTGTCTGGACACTAGTGCGTCATACAGATTTCTATACATGTGATATTTAACACAAATCTTGCAAGATGGAGCCAATAATTTTTGGCTTAAATCCTTTCCCTTCAGATGGGCCATGGATTCCCTGAACTAAAATCATGGGTAAGATAAAAGAGAGATCTAGATTATCACCGAATATGGTAAATGAAATCTCGTTTTGAGAATTGTGGTAGACAGAAGGTAGTATCTTTATATAATATGATGCTTAAGTTTACTTATTAACCATTTAATACTTAGGCAAAGCATACACTTTCAGAGACAACTATCTGCAAAGCCCGTAAGTTTTGGCTAGAATACTTTGGCCTCGTATGAGCCATGGATTCTCCTAAACATGCTTGTGGTTAGAAGTCATTGAAAATGTGTATAGTACATAGAAGAAAGCCTACAATAGAAGGTACATTATACATTTATAATATCTAATTTGCGTGGGAGAGTACATACATAAATTATTGTAGTGGTTAAAAAAAATCATGATTATGTTATTTTTTATTTGAGGAAATATTTAATTGATTACTTTAGTGGATAATGTTAGTTCAAAATTATCTAATTAAGGATATTGGATGATATATAATATAATAATAATAATAATAAATAACAATGAATATTATTAATGGATAAAATGATAATATAATCATAGAATGGTAAGAATTATTTCAATGTCTACACTATCATTTATAATTTTTCTATGTGCATTACATAGTTGAACATGTATAGTTTAAGTTCAATGGTTGCACTCACACATCAGTGTTTGTACCTTCATCCATTAATATCTTTATAGATAAACATTCATAAACATAGAACTTGTCTTTCAATATTTTTGATATATTTTAGTTTTTTTAATTATGAGTTTGGAATTTATGTCTCTTTACCAATGTATATGTTTTATCTTAGAATTTTATCATTTTTTTTTGCATCTTGTGCTTGTTGGTAATCATTGTTTATATCTCAATCCTCTATTTTATAGAATCTTGCTATTGTAAGACTCCTTTGAGGAACAAAAAATTTATTGCAGGTTTATTTGTTGAAGGATCCATCTTTTTAACATTTCCCTTTTTACTTGTTTATAGCATATAAATCCTAACCACACTCTTTGAAAATTTTAACATTGTCTTTTTTACTTTTCTATTGGATATAATCATAATATTAGACTTCTAGACTTAGGTTGTAAATCAAATAAGCCTTATGAAAACCTAAAAACTTGGAAAACACATTCACTAAAAACTTAATATCTTAGAAAATTCAATGCAAAGATCCAAAGGTTTTTAGGACATAGGGACCAAAACTTGATATCTAGAAATCCTTAAGAATCCTACAAATTGGTAGAAATCAAAAAACCTTTAAATTATTAAAGGGAACCTTTGAAAAAAATTATGGGAAAAGATTCTATCTTCACCAAAAAAACTTGAAACCTTTCAAAAGACTAAAATTACCTTCATGAATCCAAAAGGGTAGAAAATAAAAAGACAAAAGATGACTCAAAATAATCCAAGATAAAACTAGATAGAATAAAAGAAGGGGCTTGCATTCCCAAAACCATAATGGGGTGTGTGTATTCAAGGCACAACAATACTCTCTCAACATTAGTCAATAATCATTAGGAATACACATTCTAATGTGATATTAATCTTAGAAAGAAAGCATATTCCTCCTACATTAGTAAAAGGTATTATAGGGTGATCCCACAATACTGGTTTACAATTTTTGGCCAAATTGGACATTGAACTAAATTTTTTTAACTAAATATTCACTTTCGGGCACCTATAGCTGCTAAACCATGAGGGATTTGAAGATGACGCAAATTAATGATTTGTAAAATTTTGTTTGTGGATTCTAAATTTTTTATTTTATTTTTTGAATTAGATTGCATTTCTTTTTCCATCTCTTTTGAAAACTAGTTTTTAACAATAAACACCATTTTGAAATAGTGATGCTCACTATAAACAACATCACTTTTTTTCTATGAAGGATTATTTTTTTATTTTTTTTAATTTAGCTTTGTAACTACAATATCTAGAATGTTCACTTGGTTTCATAGTATTTTATTGAATATTTTTTCTTAATCAAGTTTTGGAGTAAAACCACTTACAATTTAGACATAGGCGAATTGTAAACAACATAACCTTTTTTGTATGTATTGAAATTCTTTTTTTTAACTAGATCAAGGACATCAATACCTAGCACGAACATATTTTTCAGATTTTTTTTTATAATCTACTATATTTTCACATGTGCAAAACAAAGAGCTTGATTTTCAATGAAAAACCTACATTCACAAGAAATAAAAAATGAATATAATAATAAAATTATACTTTTTGGAAAGCTTATAATAAGGACTACATACTTACAAAAAATAAATTTTAAATAAATTCATTTGATCCCCCAAAAGGTAAATCAAAAGTGATCTTTTATCAATATTTTGATAGATGTAAATGAGACTTTGTTATAGGTATGGTTTAAAACTAACGGGGTTCTATCCAAGGGGGTTTGATATATGGTGGTTTGATCAAACCCTCTTCAATTGGAATCCTTTAAATGGAACTTTTCAAGGCTTGAATCATTATATTTTCTAAAAATATGTTATTTTAGCAAAAATCAGGATGTCACAAAAAGTGTAAACCACTATTGTGGGATCACCCTATAAATGTTTTTACAATTAAGGAATCACCCATTCCACCCACAATAGAAATTTATTCATATGAATAGGATTTTATTTTCACTAGATTGCACATCAACCCATATCAACCCATTTTTAAGACTTGGGTGATCCCACAATACTGGTTTACAATTTTTGGCCAACTAGACACTGAACTGATTTTTCCTAACTAAATCTTCACTTTCAGGCACCTATAGCGGCTAAACTATGAGGAATTTGAAGATGATTTAAACTAGTGATTTGTGAAATTTTGTGTGTAGATTCTAAATATATTGTTTTCAATTTTTTTGGAATTAGATTGCACTTATTTTTCCATCTCCTTTGAAAACTAGTTTTTTCAGTAAACACCATTTTTAAGAAGTGACAATCACCATATAACACATAACATTTATTCCATGAAGGATAAAATTCTAAGTTTTTTGAATTTAGACTTGTAACTACGATATCTAGTGCTTCCAATTGGTTTCATAGTGTTTTATTTAATATTTTTTAATCAAGTTTCGAAGTCAAACAAATTACAATTAAAACATAGGCAAACCGTATAACACACAACTATTTTTGTATGTATCGAAATTCAAATTATTTTTTTTGTTGGATCAAGGACTTCAATATCTGGTGCACTCATATTTTTTATTTTTATTTTTTATAATCTTCTATTTTTCCACATGTGCAGAACAAAGAGCTTGATTTTCAGTGAAAAACCTACATTCACAAGAAATAAAAAATAAATATA
>VDFB02109042.1:76392264-76428389 GCA_007258455.2 Sequoia sempervirens | reverse complement strand
TGTGTATTCAAGGCACAACAATACTCTCTCAACATTAGTCAATAATCATTAGGAATACACATTCTAATGTGATATTAATCTTAGAAAGAAAGCATATTCCTCCTACATTAGTAAAAGGTATTATAGGGTGATCCCACAATACTGGTTTACAATTTTTGGCCAAATTGGACATTGAACTAAATTTTTTTAACTAAATATTCACTTTCGGGCACCTATAGCTGCTAAACCATGAGGGATTTGAAGATGACGCAAATTAATGATTTGTAAAATTTTGTTTGTGGATTCTAAATTTTTTATTTTATTTTTTGAATTAGATTGCATTTCTTTTTCCATCTCTTTTGAAAACTAGTTTTTAACAATAAACACCATTTTGAAATAGTGATGCTCACTATAAACAACATCACTTTTTTTCTATGAAGGATTATTTTTTTATTTTTTTTAATTTAGCTTTGTAACTACAATATCTAGAATGTTCACTTGGTTTCATAGTATTTTATTGAATATTTTTTCTTAATCAAGTTTTGGAGTAAAACCACTTACAATTTAGACATAGGCGAATTGTAAACAACATAACCTTTTTTGTATGTATTGAAATTCTTTTTTTTAACTAGATCAAGGACATCAATACCTAGCACGAACATATTTTTCAGATTTTTTTTTATAATCTACTATATTTTCACATGTGCAAAACAAAGAGCTTGATTTTCAATGAAAAACCTACATTCACAAGAAATAAAAAATGAATATAATAATAAAATTATACTTTTTGGAAAGCTTATAATAAGGACTACATACTTACAAAAAATAAATTTTAAATAAATTCATTTGATCCCCCAAAAGGTAAATCAAAAGTGATCTTTTATCAATATTTTGATAGATGTAAATGAGACTTTGTTATAGGTATGGTTTAAAACTAACGGGGTTCTATCCAAGGGGGTTTGATATATGGTGGTTTGATCAAACCCTCTTCAATTGGAATCCTTTAAATGGAACTTTTCAAGGCTTGAATCATTATATTTTCTAAAAATATGTTATTTTAGCAAAAATCAGGATGTCACAAAAAGTGTAAACCACTATTGTGGGATCACCCTATAAATGTTTTTACAATTAAGGAATCACCCATTCCACCCACAATAGAAATTTATTCATATGAATAGGATTTTATTTTCACTAGATTGCACATCAACCCATATCAACCCATTTTTAAGACTTGGGTGATCCCACAATACTGGTTTACAATTTTTGGCCAACTAGACACTGAACTGATTTTTCCTAACTAAATCTTCACTTTCAGGCACCTATAGCGGCTAAACTATGAGGAATTTGAAGATGATTTAAACTAGTGATTTGTGAAATTTTGTGTGTAGATTCTAAATATATTGTTTTCAATTTTTTTGGAATTAGATTGCACTTATTTTTCCATCTCCTTTGAAAACTAGTTTTTTCAGTAAACACCATTTTTAAGAAGTGACAATCACCATATAACACATAACATTTATTCCATGAAGGATAAAATTCTAAGTTTTTTGAATTTAGACTTGTAACTACGATATCTAGTGCTTCCAATTGGTTTCATAGTGTTTTATTTAATATTTTTTTCCTTAATCAAGTTTCGAAGTCAAACAAATTACAATTAAAACATAGGCAAACCGTATAACACACAACTATTTTTGTATGTATCGAAATTCAAATTATTTTTTTTGTTGGATCAAGGACTTCAATATCTGGTGCACTCATATTTTTTATTTTTATTTTTTATAATCTTCTATTTTTCCACATGTGCAGAACAAAGAGCTTGATTTTCAGTGAAAAACCTACATTCACAAGAAATAAAAAATAAATATAATAATTAAATTAAATTTATTTAAAATTATACTTTTTGGGAAGCTTATAATAAGGACCACATACTTACAAAAAATAAATTTTAAATGAATTCATTTGATCCCCAAAAGGTAAATCAAAAGTGGTTTTTTATCAGCATTTTGATAGGTGTAAAAGAGACTTTGTTATAGGTATGGTTTAAAACTAGTGGGGTTCTATCCAAGGGGGTTTGATCTAAGGTAGTTTGATCAAACCCAGGGCATGAGATCATCATGGAAAAAATAGGTCTTAAGTGGCAAAATTTCAGAAAAATCGGAGTTAGGCAACTTGACGTAAAAATTGAATAAGTTATCTATATTATTTCAAAAATATGTAAGAATATAACATGTAGAAAATTGAATGTAGTTTCTAAACTACTAGGTTTATTTAGAAAATAAAAAAAATCTATTGGTGAAAATTTGAAATTTCAATGTAGTAGTACTTAAATTTCAGGGAAAAAATAAGAAGTAGGTGTCTGTCTAACCACCCTAACCACAATAAAATGATAATATTTTTTTATAATATTTTAGAAATAATTAGAGGACTCATGTCTGGATGTGATGCATATTTTTTTGTAATATTTTTGCAATTAAATAATTAATTATGAATTTTTTATTACAAATTTTAAAAAATATAAAAGCTCGTATGTCTGACCACCTTAACTTGGTCAAAACTTCATGAAATTCAATTTTTTATTTTTTTGATCCTATAGTATGTGAAGCATAGAATGTGAAGCATGTCTTAGATTCAAAAAATGTGATACTGTTTGAAAGCTATAAATGTTTTTCAATCAGCCTATCAATCAGGACTTTAGTTGTAATTCAAATTGAAAATGAATAATAATAATTTATTAAATTCAAAGTGAAGCATAATTTATGTTGGTGGAAAGCTTAGAATCTCCTTTAAAAACCCTTTTCATTTCATTAATTTTGGGTAAAAAAAAATTCATTAGCAACATACCCCTACAAATACCCATCATATTGCCACTTTTTGGCCCATCATGATCCTACACATACCCAACCCTCTTCAATTGAAATGCTTTAAATGGAACTTTTTAAGGCTTAAATCATTATATTTTCTAAAAATATGTGATTTTAGCAAAAATCAGAATCTCCCAGAAATCGTAAACCAACATTGTGAGATCACCCACTTTGATATATTTCCTCTTATTTCTAACTCCATAATTAACTTGGTAAATGGCATTAATTTTTGCAAGTATGAGCAATTGGTGTTGTCATTGATGTCAAAAATATTTTGTGTTGTCATTCATGAAGTTGTGGTGATGCTTTGATTAGTTGGATTATGTTGTCATTAGTAAGTGTTACTAGTGTCAACCTCTAGTGCTGCTTTGATAAGCTTATGTTTATGGATGCATGGTTGAGTTGATATGGTGCATATGGTTTCCTGATGATAAGGAATTACAATGTGTCACTGGTGCTTTTGAGAAAATTTAAGTAAAAGAGGTGTTATGTGTTACAAAATAGTGGTCTAGTTTTGTTCCACATTTCTTTCAAGTTGAAAATATTATTGTACGATTTGGATATGTTGGTCAGAGGTGTTCAGAATTATTATATCTAGAATTTCTTGGTCTAAATCATTTTGCAGAGAAAGTTTTGTTCACCAGTATGTGAACTATGAGTTACAACTTGGTGTCTGGGAGAAATGGTTCTATGCATTTCTCTATAGTTTGGTTTTTGGTCTTGCAAATCTAGAGGTGTGCTAATATAGCTTATGTCTATCTTAAATAGTTGAATTTTTTCATTATTTGATGCTCTGCAAGTTGTTTTGTTGAGTTATAGCTTATGAAAGATTCTCTAACTATACTAGGTGTGTACATTCTTGACATGAAAATTGTTGTAAAGAACTTGTTGGAGTTCAAAGTGTCTATCGAATATTTTAGATTGTGCTTAAGTGATATTTGTTGTCCATGAGTCATCTTTGGATCGAAGGAATCATGTACTTAAAAGTTCAATGGTGTTTACATGGGTTCAACTGACCTTGGGTGTTTACGCTAATTGCGGATCTACTTCGGTGTTTTTGGAAGCATGGTGTAGTGTGTATGTGTGTATTTTGGTCAAAGTTAAGGTGTGTTGTGGTATTCCTTCATTCTTTTCCATAACAAGAATGTTTTGGTGCAGCCTAATTTGAATTTGCATGGTTAAAGTGCATAGTCGACCTTGTAGAATGTTTTCAAGGTTGTGAAAGGTATAAATAAGATTTGGGTTGATGAGGGATGCAAGTAGAAATATGTGGTGAAGTGTGTCATGTGAAGTGTAGAGTTGTAAAGTGAAAATTTGTGAAGTGTTGTGTGAGCTTCAATATGGTAGACTATTGGAAGAACTGAGCAAAAGGTGTCTGCAATCTTTAGTAAGGTTATGAATATGTTGGTTTTGTTGTGGTGGAATTTTCTATTGCATTGAGATGGTTTTCTCTTTGTAACACTCTTATTTCTTCTTTTTCATAATCCAAAAATAAGCACTTGGAAATGAGCCCTTTGTAGTGATCCCTACTTATTAGGGCTCAAGAAATTAGAGAAATAAACATTAACAATTATATGCAGATTAAATAACCTAGAAATAACAATGAAGAATAACACAAAATAGATCAACAAAAAATTTTAACGTGGTTCACCCAATATGGGATACATCCACAGAAACTCAGCCACCCAATGATTTTATTATCTAGTACAAAACATATTACAATCTCATGAATCATAGACACCACAACTTACATCTTAGCCATTTATAACAAGGTTTTTGGAAGCTTCTAGAATTAGGGTTTTACAAAGTCATTTTTTCATTTGACGTGTTAACGAGAAAACCTTGACATGTTAGCGAGAAAACCTTGACATGTTAACAAAAAAATTGGGGGTTGTGCCCTTGAACCCCTACTATTAGGGGTTGTCACCCCCAAACCCTCGCTCAATGTCTAGCCCGACCCTAAACCCTAGTGAGGATATGTTACGAGTGTACAATATTTGCATGATTAGTTTCCACATACCAACAATCTCCCACTTGGAGACTGGTCAAGCTCCACACCAAACAATCTCCCACTTGGAGACTGATCCTAGATGACACCGTTGCACTTGCAGCTACCACTAGATTACATGTCTGGCTAGTTTCTTATGTCCACCATTATCAGTCATGAAGGCCAAAAAAATTGATGAGGAAACCAGTTTCTCCTATGTAACTATCTTTATGAACATATCTACAAGATTCTCACTTGTGTGAATTTTCTCCAGCTTCAACTATCCATCCTCCAAAATTGATCGGATGAAGTGGTATCTGAGTTGTATTGCTTAGTTTTTTAATGCAGAGCTAAATTCTTAGCAAGATGAATGGCACTTTTTCTATCAGTGTACAAAGGGCTATCTTCTTGTCGTTGTCCCAATTCCTTGAGAAAACATTGTAACCAAATCATCTCCTTGTTAGCTTTTGTAGCAACAACATACTCAGCTTCAATGGTTGAAAGCCCAAAAAACTTTTGCATCCTTGAAATCCAACTGACTGTAGTACCTCCTACAGTAAAAACATACCCTATAGTACTCCTCCTGCTATAAATATCACCCGCCAGATTATAGTCAACATATTCTTTTAGAGCATATTTTTTTCCTCCAAAACATAGTTTCATTAAAGTAGTACCTCTTAAATATCAGACAATCCATTTTACTGCATTCCAATGTTCCATTCTCAGATTGCTCATATACCTACTCACAACTCCCACTACATCTGCAATATCTAGCCTTGTGGATACCATTGCATACATCAAGCTACCAACTACTAATGCATATGGTATCTTAGACATTTTATCTTCCTCCTCTTGTGTATTTGGACACATTCCTTAGTCAACTTAAAATGACTAGGAAAAGGTGTACTAACTACTTTTTCATTTTGCATATTAAACCTTTTCAACACCTTCTCTACATACTCACTTTGAGACAAAAATATTTTTTTGTTTGTCTTGTCTCGTGTGATCTTCATACCAAGGATATTTTTTGATGCACCCAAATCCTTCATAACAAATGAATTTACTAATTTATGCTTAAGTTCATTAATATGCTACATGTTAGACCTAGCAACAAGCATGCCATCAACATAAAGAAATGGGATAATATAGCTATCATTATCCAATTTATTAAAATAAAAACAATAATTAAAATGACATCTTTTGTAACCTTATTCATCCATAAAACTATCAAATTTTAAATACCAATGATGAGGTTCTTTCTTTAGGGCATACAAACTCTTCTTTAACTTGCACACGAATTCCTCCTTACCCTTGACCTCATATCCCTGTGGTTGTTGCATGTATATTTCCTCTTCCAAATCCCCATGGAGAAATGCAGATTTCACATCTAGCTATTCAAGATGCAAGTCTTCTACAGCCACAAGACTGAGAATAGTTCTAAGAGAAGTCATCTTTACAACTGGAGAAAATATTTCATCAAAATCTATACCATTTTCTTTGTAAAACCTTTTACCACGAGTTTGGTCTTATATCTTTTCTTGCCTCCATCTTCTTCCTTCAACCTGTAAACCCATTTATTTGGAATTGCTCTTTTACCTACAGGCAATTGGACTGAGTCCCAAGTCTAATTTTGTATAAAGGAATCCATTCTCTCTTTCATGCCTAGCTCTCACTACTTTTTGGTATCTACATGTTAGAACACAACACTCTATTGAAAGGTGGTTGAATCAGTAGATACTAAAATTTTGACCCTTTAAACACTTCAGTAGACTAACTTCGAAAACTCTTAGTGTACAAATTAAAATATTTTTAAAAAAATATAAAAAAGCACACAATCAAACATCACATAACACACAATATATGTGGAAAACCCAAGATGGGAAAAACCATGACCTAAGAAAACACTGGTAGGAGCTACTGTCCTAATCCAACCTCACAAATATGCTTTCTATTATAACTTTTAAGGGCTTCAACCATAAGGAGACACATATCCCCTGAATTGAGCACCAACTCAGTTATTTGATGGTACCAACCTTATTAGATTTACAATATGTAAGATGATTACAATTTGTTCCTAAGGAACTCTAATCAATGTTACAACTTACTCTGTAACTTCTCAACTATATGTTTCTATTGTAGCAACTCTCTTCACAGCTTTGCACCCCACTAGTCCAGCTTTGTTCTCCTCCTTCTTTAGTGCATTCTCAGTCTGCCTTAATGCACAACCATACACTTTTGTAGGTCTTCTTTTTTGGTTTTAGTACTCTTTCAGTCTCAGGAGCTCAACATCTCTTCTATACCATACACACTTCTACACCCTCAATCAGTCAAATTAGAAAACCTTCATGTATGTTTTGAGTAGTGCTAGTCAATGATGATTACTTCGGGATCTTTCACCATAATCTAATCCTTTGTTAGGGTTCAAGATGTCTTCTTCATCGTCCTCTAGCTACATCGAGTCACACAACATTAATTCCTCCAGTGCAGATAATTTTTTCATTCTCTTCCTACCAAACCCTAAGATTGGATATGCAATTAATGCTTTCTTCTAAACCTTTGATATGATCTTGATCCCTATCTCTGTGGCCATCTGTATTGTCATTATATGCATCAAATCACATTACACCTATCGTTGAAGTAGGTAAGCCAATTAATTTTCATCTCCATGTCGATTTGTAGGCAAAACCTTGTTTACATGGAGTTAACCATTCATGATCACCTCATTCAAATCTGAGTCACTGATCTATTTCCTTCGCACTACAATCCTACATTCTCCATTCATTGTCACAACTTTAAATCATGACTATCTGATAAGTGGTCATTTAAATCTCCTCCATTGATCACATCCTTCATATCCATCACGTATCACCAAGACACTTAGAACAATCATATCCATTTATGTGATGTAGTGATCACCATTTGATCAATTTCGTTTAATCTATGTCATCCATCGCATATCGATGATATGCTACGAGCATCACCATTCCTATCCATGATATATTAAAATGCAGAAACCACCATTGAATTAGATATCAATCAATCTGCACCATCCACTACTATCATGTTAGCTCTAACAACGAGTCCACTAAATCTTCACAAGATGGCGGGCTTATGCCATGTGTCTCTTACTGACATCACATTCCATATTATCACTCATCGTCCAACTCTCCAACTAATCTGCTTCAAAACAACAATGTGAAGTGATAATTCCACATGTTGCAAGAACCACCAAGATCTATTCTCCTTTATCATGCATCATTTGATCAACTTGATTATGACCATTGAATGTCTTCATCACATATCACTAAACTACAAACCAATTTTCAAAGGATTTTGTGTTGTGTGAGATCTAGTGATAGCCGTTAGATCTACTAACATTAAATGACTCCATCACATATCACTAAACTTAAGGAAAACTTCAAATTGCTTTCTGTGATGTGTGAGATCTAGCGATACCTGTTAGAACTTCAACTTTGAATGCACACCATTTGATCTCTAAAGGAACCCATCAGCAACAATAATTGGGTGACAAGGTGAAGGGATCAATTACCAAACAAACTTAAAGGCCATAAGTTATAACTTAAATGACCTACAACCTTCAACCAATAGTCAACAACAAAATCGAAGACTGTTAAGGTGCCATGACTACTAACGCTAGGGTTTAACTATAAAACCCTAATTCAAGTTGACAACACAAGTATAACAATTCTAAGCATATTCTTCAACCTCTAAACCTACAAAACACATTTTTGAGTTGCTCTCAGAAAACCCATCTCGATTCTAGACTCATATTTTTCTCTTGAGTACTGAAATAATTCACTACAACAACATGAAAAAATTGCATGATAACAATGCAATATTCTGAGCAACATTTACAGCCTTCACTCCTTCCAAATCCACAATACATCATCTTCCTCAGACATCAATGATGGCACTCCTTACATGTAGGATCAGTTACATATCACACCTGATCCCCTTTTGACATCAATGAATACAATATGCTAACAATCTCCCCCTTTGTCATTGATGGCAAAACAAAATTCTTATACCAATTGGATAGAGTAGTTTGATACCAATTGGAGTCAATTGAAATCTGTGACATTAGAGCTCTGTACCAATTGGAATTTCTAACCAATTTACTCACCTTGCTCCTCTTTGCTCATACTTCTCTAACTTGCTCACCATGATTCCATTTGAATATTTGCACATATGTCTCCCCTTTGACATGCATCTCTACCATGCTCATCCTGTTTAATCAAGCATTTGCTTACTTTCTCCCCCTATCAACAATCTCCAGCATTCTCATGATAATTTTTTAACATTTCTCTCCATTTGACATCAATGGAAAAGGGAAGACTCCGCCTCACACATTACTCCCCCTTTGACAAGCAATTCAAAGAGAAAGTGGGATTTTTTAATAATACAACCATCAAGTCATTAGAAATTTTTAAAGCTATTTATACCTGACTTGATCTATCTTTTCATTTCCAGGGATGAATGAAGTATAAATTAGGTTCCCCTGGACTCATTCCCTATCACTAGTGACTAGTGATATGATGTGGGAGCAATGACTCCAAATTTCTACCTCAGATATTCAAATTGTTCCTTGGGAAGAGGCTTGGTGAAAATGTCAACTACATATTATTTAGTGGAAACATACTCCATGTTGACCTCCTTATCTACAACATTTTCTCTTATTTATTGATACTTAATGGATATGTTATTTGTTCTAGAGTGCATCACTAGATTCATTGGTATGTTTATGGCACTTGAATTGTCACAAATAATTGAGATAGATTCTTTGTACTCCACCTTGATGTCCTTAACTGTTTTCTTCATCCATAGGACTTGAGTATAGTATGTTTTTGCTACCACATACTCTACTCTAGCAGTGGATAGAGTGACTGATTCTTGTTTCTTGCTCATCCAAAAAACTAACATGTTTCCCAAAAATAATACTCCACCACTGGTACTTTTCCTGTCATCTACACTTCCTGCCCAATTAGCATCTATATATGTTGTTGAGGAAAAATCCTTGCTCTTGGGGTACCATAGTCCATAGTCAATAGTACTTTTGATATATCTAAAGATTATCTTTACTGCGTAGACATTAAATTCTCTTGGTGCAGCCTGAAACCTTGCAACCAAACATACTGCTTGCATAATGTTTGGTCTTGATGTAGTTAAGTATAGCAAGCTTCCAATCATTGACCTATATATTGTTTGATTTGCTTTAGGTGATTTATCTGATTTACTCAATTTGCAACTAGTTATCATGGGGGTACTAACTGGCCTACTATCTTCCATGCCAAATTTCTTGAGCATCTCCTTAGCATACTTAGTTTGATATATGAATATCCCATTATCATTTTGTACAATTTTTAAATCAAGGAAATGACAACTCCGCTAACATTGACCTCTCAAACTCATCTTGCATGTTTGTAGCAAATAACTTGCACATTTTATCATTTCTACCTCCAAAAATGATTTCATCAACATACACAACAACAATAATCATTTTCTAACCTTCTAATTTGAAGTACAGATTTATCTTCACGTCCTTTCTTGAATCCTTTTTACTACAAGTGTTGGTCTAATCTCAAATTCCATTCCTTTAGTGCTTGCTTTACACCATACAACACTTTCCTTAATCTACCAACATAATAATCATCCTCTAATAGCTAAAAACCTTCAAGTTGTTCAATTTAGACCTCCTCTTCTAGGTTTCCATTCAATGATACAATTTAAATTTCCATCTGATATACTTTAAATCCCTTATACACTAAAAATGCAAGAAAATTTTTGATTGCTTCTAATCTTGCTATAGGTGAAAATGTCTCTTCAAAATCAATTCCTTCAACTTTTGCATACCCCTTGCACACTAGTCTTTCCTCGTTTCTTACTACTGCTCCATCCTCATTTAGCTTGTTTCTATACATCCATTTTGTGCCAATCACATTTTTTCTTGGGGGTCTTGGAACCAATTCCCATGTTTTGTTCTTTTTGATCTGATTTAACTCTTCTTCCATAGCCTTTATCCAAATTTCATCCTTGCTAGCTTCATTGAAGCTTTTTGGCTCAATCTGTGATAGAAGATAAAAAATTACTTGTTCTTTATTCTTTGCAAGTTTTCTCCTGGTCAGAACTCCTTCATTTCTATCACCAATTATTTTCTTTGTTGGGTGATCCTTTTGCACATACTTTGTAGGTGTTCTTTCATTCTATGGTTCACATACTTCTATCTCATCTTCTTCAACAACAAAATTTTCTTCATCTTTTGATTCAATCTCAAGGTTGGTTCTATTGGGATTAATTTGATTTATATCCTCATCAATTTTGACATTGATTCTTTCAACAATCTTGTGTAGCCTCTTGTTGCAACATTTTTAAGCCTTGCTTTGGCTGGAATATCCTACATTCATCGCACCACAATTCAAAGCTTCTCAAATTCTCATCTTCTCTCTTTATATAGCACTTACTACCAAATACCTTGAAATACTTGACAGACGTGGGTCTGCCATACCATAGCTCATATTGATTTTTTCCACTATTTTCTCTTAAGAAAACTTTGTTCTAAATGTATATTGCAGTGTGAATTGCTTCTTTCCAAAAAGCATCTGACAATTTTTCCTCAACCAACATTTCTCTAACCATGTCTTTAACTATTTTGTTTCTTCTCTCTACTACATTTTTTTGTGGAGTTCTTGGTGTAGAATATTGCCTCTTAATTCCGTGGTCTTCACAATAACTATTGAATTCACTTGATGTGAAGTCTCCTCCTCTATCTAATCTTAAGCACTTGATTCTCCTGTCAGTTTCCTTCTCAACCAACTTCTTGAATATCTTAAAATTTTCAAATGCCTCAACTTTCTCTTTTAGGAATATTACCCATTACATTCTAGTATAATCATCAATTAGCAACATGAAATACCTTTCACCTTGTAGCTCTCTTGTCCTCATGGGTCCACACAAATCAATGTGAACAATTTGCAAGGGTTTTTTGGTCGAGTAGTCCTTAGTTGGAAATTCGACCTTTGTTTGACTTCCTTCCTAACATCCTTTGCAAGTGGTGTTTGTGGCCTTGATTATCTTTGGCAGATTTCTTAATAGCCCACTTGAGCTTATTTTGACAAGATTGTTAAAATTAGCATTCCCCAATCTTTTATGCCATAGCCAACTCTCATTTGCATGACCTATCATACAATTGTTTCATTTTAGTTCACAAAGGTTGTATAAATTGCTATCAGTCCTAACTCCTTGTGCAATTGTCTTACCATTCTTCCTTATCTTACATCCTTTGGAGTTTAATTTAACTTTGTAACCATTGTCACACATCTAGCTGACATTTAGAAAGTTATGTTTTAATCCTTCAACATAAAGGACATCTTTCTTCTTTTTCTTTCCATCGAAGCTCAAGAATCCTTTTCCATAAATATTGATGGCAGTATTATCTCCTAGGCTTACTAAGCCTTCCTTACACTATTTGAGCTCAATGAATTTTCTCTTATCTCTAGTCAAATGCTTGGAGCAACCACTATCAATTAACCACAATTTTTTTTTGAACTTTACATGCAGTATAGTTTGTGCAATCATGGATTGAGTAGAACTCTGCTCTTTTTCTTGCAATATTTTCTTGGGTTTCCTTTCAATCTTCTCACCCTCTTCCTTAGGAACCTTAGATTCCTTTTCATTTTTGGGGTTTGTACTCTTCTTCTTCTTAGACTAAACATTTGGTCTCATGAAATTTGTTCTACAATTTCTAGCTATGTGACCAAAATTGTTGCAGTTGTAACAGACTACATTCATATCAACTAAGGGAGATAATGGATTTTTCCTTACATAATTTGCACTCCCCTTAGGAATGACTCTACATTATTTGGCTCTATGACCAAACTGCTTACATGTATTGTTACTGTAATTAATATTTAATTACACTTACATAACTTTACTTAGGTAATATTTAATTCCTAGGTTGATTAATTCTCATCTTTATCTTATTCAGCTATCTTGTTGCTCAAGATAAGATTAGGGTTATGCATCTTTGCTTTTATAAAGAAAATGATATCTTGTAATTATCGAATTCCTAAATAATAATTATTTGCACATCTTTTGCAAAGCTTTGCTTTTTCTTATTTTCTCTTCTGTGGAAGGCTTTTCTGGTTTGCATTTCAGATCTTGGTTTCTAACATTGTATCAAAGCCTTGATTTGCAACCCCTTCTCAATTTTTTTGAGAAAATCATTGCAGGGTTCATTCGGGATTCCTCGAGGGTATCATTCATTGAGTTCATTTATGAGGTTTTTTGGATCAGATTGGGCTTCACCATTGGATTCAGAGTGCTAGAAAAATTCAGGATTGGCTTTTATTTTGCAATTTTTGGTCATTGTTTGCCAGATCTGTGAGGGTTTCAAGCTGGGAGATTTTTTTTAAGTTTTGGAGGTAGCGAATTTCTCAGAGTAGTTTGAGTAGAAACGAAGGTCACCATCATGTTCACAGCGGCCAAAAACCCTAAGATCGCCTTTCATTTTGTCAATTTTGGTGAATTTGGTCCGGAAGGCAAAAAAATTGTATAGGGGGTCGTACAGCCTCCCCTATACGCTTCACGAGGCTTGGAAATTGAAAAAAATATTTTAAAAAATGTGTTTTTAGAATTCACATTGGTGCTTTCCATATAAATCCACCCCACCACCCGGCAGCCACTGGATGGCCACTGGTCTGCCACCACCGCCAGTGGCGTTGCCCATCTCCTCTACCGGCCAGCGCCGGTCATATGGGGGACCGGGCGCTATGTGCCCAACCCCCGGCCAACCCCTTCTGCATAAGCAGTGGTCATATGTATGACCAGGGGCTCTGCCCTAGCCCCTGGTCGTGCACAGGACTAGGGGCTTTTTTTTTTAGCCCCCTGGGCGCCTTGCAGCCCTTATTAGGCATTCTGGAGAAGTTTTTACAAAATCGGGCGTAACTTTTGCGCACGATGTCCTTTTTTCACAAACAAGATACCATTGGAAAGCTGATTCTGACACCAATCCAATGATCAATGTGGTTTCTTCTGATTTTTCTCTAGATTTATTTTTCAGTCCTTTGAACTTAGATGTTGTTTTCACTCTGGAAGGCATATCTTTTGACTAGGTGATCCTTTTTTCGTCATTCTTGCGGCATTGGAAAACTGGTTCAGTCCTCTACACAGATCTGAGGTCTATTTTAATTTTATGTTTATGCATGTTTTCATTCTATCCTTTTACAATCGTTGGGTTATTGTAATAAATGAACTGAGATAAAGTTCCATTAGGGGGTTTCTTGCATAAATAATCTGATTAGAGTGTAGTTTTCATTTTGATCTCCATCTCCATCTTGTTTTGATGGAAACTCGCATGGGTTATCTGGTTTCCTAGTTTCTTTTGGCCACAATCTTGCTATAGTTTGACACATATCGAATTCATCGGTTCACACTTCAGTTGAGAGATTATGGTTATTGATCCACATGGGTTCAGATCCTTCTCAATTTGAGGGCCATGCTTTTATGGTTAATGTTCCAGAGTTTTTTTGGTACTCCTTCCCATGGAAGAGTTTTAGTCACAGTTTGGCATCGGCATCAAGATACACAGTTTCCAGATTATGTCATCATCTCATCTATTATTGCTTCATAGATTCCAGGGTTGTTCCAGTTTGTGAGTTTTTCAGTGTTTCATGGCATCGGGTCTGCTATCACATTATTATGATTTCATTTTTGGTTTCAGTTGTAGACAAAAGTATCTTTCCTTTCTTTTCAGATTGTGGTCCCAGTGTTACTCCACAGTGTTCTTCCAGTGCTTCTTTGCAGTAGTCATCTCATTGTAGGGGGTTTTTTCCCACTGGGTTTTCCTTCTCTACCTCATTATTGCATTTGTACTTGGGTGCCTAATCAAGCCTTGTTGTCGGGACCCATTCATGCTTTCTTGCATTCATCTTAGTTTTAGGTGCATGCTTTTTAAGTCTCCCTAAGTTACACTTATGGGGGGGTGTTAGTGTAATTAATATTTAATTACACTTGCATAACTTTACTTAGGTAATATTTCATTCCCAGGTTAATTAATTCTCATCTTTATCTTATTGAGCTATCTTGTTGCTCAAGATAAGATTAGGGTTATGCATCTTTGCTTTTATAAAGAAAATCATATCTTGTAATTATCAAATTCTTGAATAATAATTATTTGCACATCTTTTGCAAAGCTTTACTTTTTCTGATTTTCTCTTCTGTGGAAGGCTTTTCTGGTTTGCATTTCAGATCTTGGTTTCTAACATGTATAACAATATCCATGAAAATATGAAACATACCTAGTCATAGCATTTCCTTGAGTTGGATGAGGTGGTCTTATTTTCCTTGGCCTCCTTTGATCATGTACTCTTGTGAAACCATTAGCATCAGTCCTTGTCTTGTTCTACCTCTTCCTTTGTTGGTCATAGACTAATTGGTTATTCTTCTTTTCTGCTAGTGGCTTACTTTCTTCATTTGACTTCTTCAACTCAGCAAACCTCTTTTCTTTAGCATCTTCCTTGCATGATTTCTCACCATTTGAGCTTGACTTTTCTATTGTCCTAAACCTTTCATAGAGTTTTGCAGACTCATTGATGAAGTAATTCTTTCCTTTCTCTAGCTCTAAACTATATTTCTCCTTATTTGTAGGTTTTTGTTTGCTTAGTAATTCATCAAGTATTTTGGATCCTCCCTTCAACTTTAAACATCTTTCAATATGTTCCTTGGCCTTTTCTAAATCCTTTCTTCAGGAAACTATGTTTGTCTCAAGCTTCATGCATCTATCTATTTCAGATCTCACTTTGGTTTTCATCACTTCTTCCATTCTCTTGGCTTCCTCTATTTAAATTTTTGGACCTACTACCATTTGGTTATACTCCTCAAGCTCTTTAGATAGCTTCTTATTCTCCTTTTTCAATCCTTATGCTTCATCTCTGAGAACTTCAATATTTTCCAAGGCAGAAATAAGTTCTCCCTCTAGATTTATTTCAGCTTCATCACCAAGATGCTTACCCATACCATGCTTCTACTTTACAGAGTCTTCGGACATGAGGAGAAATTATTCCTTTTCCTCCATAACAAGAGCACAGTCAAGTTCATCATCTGAACTATTATCAGCATCAGATGAGTCACTTCCTTATTGAATATACATGCTCTTCTTTTCTTTCCAAAGCTTTTATTTTTAGGGTAATAGGTTTTCTTCATCTTATGGTATTCTTCTTGATCAAGTTTATCCTTCTTGTATGGAAATTTAGAAGAAAAATTTCCTACCTTTCTATAGTCAAAGCATTTGAAAGGTAACTTACCTTTGTACTTGTCTGATCCTCTCCTTAATCTTTTGATGAAGCTTCCTTCTTCCTCATTAGTCTCTCCTTGTTCAGATGTGGTGGTCTTAGCTTTTTCTTAGGTGCTTCATCCTTTTCTTTGTTAACAACTTTGAAAGAAGCTTCTTTTATGGATTGTTCTCCATCTCCCATCCTCATCTCATAAGAAGTGAATGTATCATGTAGTTCATTAAAATTGAGTTTGTCTATTTCTCTTCCTTCCTCTTGTAATGTCATAAAATTTCACCCCTTGTAATTTCGCATTCATTATTGCATCTTCTTTAGTGTCCACTACCTTAGCACTTATGTAGGCTCATTTTAGCCCTTGCATCAACCCTTTTCCCCTCTTAGGATGCTTGTGACCCCTTTTCAGCAGCTACCCTTGTGCATCTACTTTGCATCGAACCTTGTACTTTTCCCCTTCGTGTTGTTTTGTAACATGGTGTGTCTGGACACTAGCGCACTGCATGGACGTCTATGTTGCGCTAGCATCCTATTATTTTTCAATGTTCAAACGATCATTTTTGTGCATGTTTGCCACTTGTTAGTGACTTTTGTTGATGGTAACAATTGGGGATGGCTTGAAACATCTGGGGAAGCTTCTTTTCCCCTGTATTTTCTCTTTATATGTTATCCTTTCAATCTATTTTAGTCTTTTGAATCTTTTTATTTTTAGCTCCTAATTTTTCATCCTCTCTTGCTCTTCCTATCTTGCTTGCATAGTTCCATACTGCTTGTTATGAAAACTTCAAGAACTTCAATCTCTCTTAGCAACTTTCTTTGTAGCACTCTTAAGCTCTTACAATGCTCTTTGTAGCTCTATCTCCCTTGCCTTGTGCTTGTGAGCATCCTAGGATTCCATATCCCCTATCAATTTCATTCTTGCTTTGTGATACAGGTCCTCCTCGCGTGGGGATTTCTTTTATCACTCATACTTGGTGGTGTGTGTTCTACTCTTGAAGCGGGTTTTGATTTCACCACATGATTTTTCCATTTTGGTTCATTTCTCTCTATCTATCGAGTTGTTCGTGGAGGTGGTAACACCAAAACGGGGGTTTAACCCAGACAAACCCCTATATAGCCCCAACACTTTCTCTATATATTACTCATGTAGGTATTGAATACATTCACATGCTGGAGGCTTCATCACTTGCATGGTTATGAGCATTTCCAAGGTTTCTATATTTTATTCTCTTTATCATCTCTATTTCACTTTATTTTAGCTTGATCACATTCTGTCATTTTCTAGAACTTTTAAAGTTCTCAGTAATTAGATCGCTAATAGTTTCTAAGCTATTTTCTGTGACATTCTCACTTTTTGGTTCGTGCGAATGCCAGTGCACCAGAGAGACTCGAGCATGTCACACTGTCATCCCAGACCTGTGTTTTCATCCTTTGGCTAAGAGCTTTTCAGTTTGTCCAAAAAAAATTTGTGACTTACTCTTTATGATTCTAGAACTCTCATGCTATTCCTTGAGGTAGTTTAGGGAAATTCACCTTGTGAGGCTCTTTGAATGAAGAGAAATTGTGAGTAGCGAATCCCCCTTCTCTACAAGTCTATTGCTGAAATATTAGATTCATACTTGTATGTCATTAACCTAAGTACTTTTAGAACAATGACCTATTCCTTTACTTCTTCTATGTAACCTCTAATGGATTTCACTATATCATTAACTCTATAAAGATATTTTGTAGTGTTCTCCTCTTCATTCATCTTTAAACCTTCAAATTTGGCCCTCGGCACTTGAATCTTAGCCAATTTTACCTTATCATATCCTTCATAGATCTTCTTCAAGGTGTCCTAGACATCATGTGCCTTTTTACAATACATGACCTTGCTATGCATAGATCTAGACAAGTTATAATTTGTAATAGAAAACAATGCTTTTTCATTGTTCTCATAATCTCTTTTCTCTGTAGCATCAGTAGGGGGTGTGGTCGGTGGTCTGTATCCATTTACAACAGACATCCACACATTAAATCCTAATTATCCCAAATATCTCTTCATCAAAAAATCCAAAAGGTATAATATGTTCTATCAAACCAAGGTGGCTTGTTTGTATAACTTTCTTGACTATCCATTGTGTTTACAAATCCAAGAATCTACTTGGGCTAGTTAATCTTCTCCTAGGGAACCTAGGGCTCTGATACCAGTTGTTAGAACACAACACTCTACTAAGAGGAGGGGTGAATCGGTAGATACTAAAATTTTGACCCTTTAAACCCTTGAGCAAACTGACTTCTAAAAATCTTAGTGTGAAAATTAAAATATGATTAACAAAATATAAACAAGCGCACAATAAAGAATCACATAACACAATATACGTGGAAACCCCAAGATGGGAAAAGCCATGGTGAGAAAATGTTTCTAGGAGCTATTGTCCTAATCCAGCCTCATAAATATGCTTTTTGTTACAACGTTTAAGGGATTCAACCATTAGGAGACACCTATCCCATGAATTGAGTACTAACTTAGTTATCTGATGGCACCAACCTATTAAATTTACAATATGTAAGATGATTACAATTTTTTCATAAGGAACTCTAATCAATGTTATAGCTTATTATGCAACTACTCAACTATATTTTTCTTCCATGACAACTCTCTTCACTGCTCTGCACCCCATTGGGTCAGCTTTGTTCTCCTCCTTTTGTGGATTTTTGGTCCACCTCAATGCACAACCATACACTTCTATAGATCTTCTTTTTTGTTTTTAGTATTCTCTTTCAGTCTCAGGAGCTCAACATCTCTTCTACACCATACACACTTATGCACCCTCAATCACTCGACTTAGACAACCTTCTCGTATGTTTTGAGTAGTGCTAATCAATGATGGTTTCCTCAGGATCTTTTTCCATAATATAATCCTTTGTAAGGTTTCAAAATTTATTCTTCATCGTCCTCTAGTTGCATCGATCCACACAACATTAATTCCTGGTGTAGAGAATTTTTTCATTCTCTTCCTGCCAAACCCTAAGATCGGATATGTAGTTAATGTTTTCTTCCAAACCTTCAATCTAATCTTGATCCCTATCTCTATGGCCATCTATACTACTATTTTGTGCCTCTGATTAATAGAAAAATGGGTTATTTATAACCTAGGTTACAGAACACCACTTGTAGACATGGAAAATGTATTGATTGACATATCACATCTGATCCCGACTACTAACACCATTTCATCCTAAATCATCCCTCGATCTAACCATTTAATCAAATACCCTTATTTGGTTAAATTCATCAATATTCCTCTCTTAATTAAATAAATCATTTATTTAATTAAGTCATCCTTCCTTGTTAATTAAATCAATCAGTCTGATCAAATTATCCCTATTTAATTAAATAATCAATTTTATTTGATTAAATCTCTAAAGTCTATCTATTAAATTAAATAAATTATACCATGTTTAATTTAAGCTAACATCACCCCCTTTAGCTAAATAAATCAAAATATTTATTTAACTAAGTCTAAAATCATATTCTTCTCATATTTGATTTAAATAAACCCACAAATATAAGTCAAATTTGTCACATTATCTAATCTCTCATTAAATTAATCAACCCTTGATTAATTTAATCCTAATCCATGTCCCATCCTCTAGCTTTTTCCACTTCCACATGAAAATAGATTTAATTCATTTATTAAATCCCTATTTTCTCTCAACATGGCATAATGGAGGAATATTCTCTCAAATTTGAATTCAAATCCAAGTGGACTTTGTCCTTCCAACAAGACATTAACTTCACCTAATAAGTCCTTTTGTCTTGAGCCAAGTGGCATTTAAGACATTCCTTTTCCCTCTTACATGTCATTTCACTAATTTCAAATATCACCTAATTCCATTTATGGGCACATTCATCAAAATGTGCACATCCCTCAACCATTCTCATCTTGACAAGCGGCACCTTCCATTGGTTGAATTTTAGTCCCACATTGCTTCATTTTGGGCATTTCTTCATCCTATCATTCTATAAATAAGAGGCTTCATTCCTCATTTTAGTATCCACAATTTGAGCAAAGTTATTATACTCAAATCCATAGCAATTTTCATCCACTTTTATCCAATCTTAGCTATGTTATGAAAATTTTCATCTTGGAGCACACTTCAATCATCAACAAAGTGGATCACTCTTCATCATTAATCAACAAAGATTGCATAGGATTTGGGAAAGGGCCAATTTCCACATCAAATTGGCACCAACTCCCCTAAGAGATTAAGAGTTTTCATTGCATTTGAATAGGATTTAATATCTTTTGTTTATGCTTCTTTATGTTCTTGATTTCATTTTCTTTCTATTGTAATTTAAATGGATTTCTTAGGGAATCATGATACTAACTTGTGTTTGATCTAATATAGTGTTTGTCTCTTTTGTTTATGTAGGTTTGGAATCTTGGTTGACACCACTAATTCTCCTATTATCATTCGATAATGTCCTAGGAACCCTAAATGGATTGACTATCAACCTCGCAAGGTGACTCAATTCTTAATGAGGAGGACCTAGGAGGGGGTTATTTAAAATTTTAGGGGTTCACCACCAAACAAATTCTTGGAAAAGATAAATAAACATTCAACCTACAAAATCTAGCAATACAAGATAAATAATGAGATAAAATGATGAAATTAAGCTACACCAAGTTAAGGTATGTGTACCTGTGAAGTCTAGAGATGTTGTGAGGATTCTAGAAATGTAAAGAAGCTACCGAAAAGTGTTGTGGAGGACTAAGATGCTCAGAGTGGTGTGTTAGTCCCGCTATTTTTTTCAGGGCAGATGTGGAGTCTACTGATGGTGAAACAAAATCTTGAAAAATCTTTGAAAAATACCCCTAGGAGGACTAATATTCCCAAGGTGGCGTATTAGTCCCATTCTAAATTTATGAAGAATCTAAATGTGATCTTGAGCTCCAAGGTCTGCACTTGCTTCTCCTCATGTTTGAGGGCCTGAATCTTCCATATTTTCCTTGTAGGTGAGTTTTCGTGAAGATGACAACTTTGGAATGCAACTTTGTACTTCAAATTATCTTCAATTCTTCAACCTAAATCTACAATCACACACATACAAGAGAGGAAAAACTTGTTTATTGTTAGTGAATGTGGATTTTCCTTGGTCAAACCCCTTTGTGGTAATTAATCCTTGAAATTAAATAGAAATGATCAAGGAAATGGTGAATGAACAACATGCAATGCTACAAATCACCAAACCCTTGTAAAATCTGTAAACTTGGGTCCAATGGCTATAATGTATATGGATCTTGAACCAAAGATATGGACTTAAATTTCTTTCTTGAATCAAAACCCTACATCACAAATGTTAGCACAACAACACACAAGATGCAAGAAATTTTTTTGATATGATGCTTGAATCTTGATGATGACTCCAAATGCTTGATAGAATGCTCTTGAATTCTCTTGTGAATTCAATTTGATATTATGAATGCTCTCACAAAAGACTTGGATTTCTTATATTTCTTGTTAGGAGAAAATGAGAGAAGGAAAATTGTATTTATACTTACTTATGCTTAATATCCCGAAATTACATCACACCAAGCCAACATATTAATTCATTAAATAAAGGAGGCTAAATCCTACAAGAATTTGAAATTAAATCCTAAAAATGACTCAAGGAGGACTAATATGCCCTAGGTGGCGTCTTAGTCCCAAGTCCTATAAACTTGGGGCACAATCACCAAAATGAGGCCCAATTAAGATATCTCAAAATCAGGGTCCCAAGAGCCTTGGGGGATAAAGATTCCCTAGGTGGCATTTTATTCCCTACCCAAAAATCAAGGACACATTAATGGAGTCATTAAATTATCATTTATGCATTGGAGAATGTCGGGATTAGCCAGAAAAAGAAGTAATTCATAGGGCTTGTGGACACAAAATAGGACCAATTAAGCTATAAAGAAGGATAAATAAAGTAAGGTAGGCCCAAACAAGTGTGAAAATGCAAGGGTATGTATTTTGCTGCACTACAACATCAAATCACATTACGCCTATTGTTGAAACAGGTAAGCCAATTAATTTTCATTTCCATGGTTTGCAGGTGAAACCCTATTTACATGGAGTTAGTTGTTCATGATCACCTCATTCAAATATGAGACGTCGATGTATTTCCTTTGTGCCACAGTCCTACATTCTCCATTCATTGTCACAATTTTAAATCATAATAATTTGATATGCAATCATTTAAATCTCCTTTGTTGATCACATCCTCCATAGTCATTGTGTATCGCCAAGACACTTAGAACAATTGCATCCATTTCTGTGATGTAGCAATCACCATCTGATCACTTTCTTTTAATCTTTTTCATCCATCGCATATCACTGATATGATATGATCATCACCATTCCTATCCATGATATACTAAAATGCAGTGATCACCATTGGATTAGATATCGATCAATCTCCACTATCCATCACTATCTCGTTAGCTCTAACAATGGGTCCACTAAATCTCCATGAGATGGTGGGCTTATGCCATGTGTCTTTTACTGACATCACACTACACTAACTTTAAACACCCATCGCTCATCATTGAAACCATTGAGTCTCAAGGATATGTAAACATGATGCACTAACACTTAGAAATATAGTAACCTTTTGACACCTATCCCTACTGATGTCACATTCCACTATTATTGCTCATCACCCAACTATCCAACTACTTCACTTCATAGCAGCGATGTGAAGTGATGATTCCATGTGTTGTAGGACCCATCAAAATCTATTCTCCTTTATTGTGCATCATCTAATCAACTTGATCGCTACCACTGAATTTCTTCATTGTGTATCACTAGACTACAAACTAATTTTCAAATGTTTTCCATAATGCGTGAGATCTAGCAATCGACGTTAGATCTACTAACCTTAAATGACTCCATCGCATATCATTAAACTTAAGGAAAACTTCAAATTTCTTTCCATCATGAGATATAGCGATACTTGTCAGAACTTTAACTTTGAATGCACATAGTTTGATCTCCAAAGGAACCCATCAACAAAAACAACCGAGCAAACAAGGTGAAAGGGTTAGTCACCGAACGAACTTAAAGGCCATAAGTTATAACTTAAATGATCTACAACCTTTAAATAGTAGGAAACAAAAAAATAGAAGACTATTAAGGCACCATGACTGCTAACACTAGGGTTTAACTGCAAAACCCTAATTCAAGCCGAGAGCACAAGTATAACAATTTTGAGCATAGTCTTAAACCTTTGGACCTACAAAACACATTTTTGAGTTGCTCTTAGAAAACCCATGTCAAATCTAGACTCATATTTTTCTCTTTAGTACTAAAAAATTCACTACAACATGACAAAATTGCAAGACAATAATGCAATATTTTGAGCAAAATTTATATCCTTCACTCCTTCCAAATCCATAGTACACCATCTTCCTCAAAAATCAATGACAACATTTTGACATCAATGTTGGCACTCCTTACATGTAGGATCAATTACATATCACACCTAATCCCCTTTTGATATCAATGACAACATTATGCTAACACTACTTGCATTGATTCTTCATAACCTTCAAGTTCACAAGAATTAGTTAATAATATAGAATACAATGATGGAGAAAATATTTCGGGAGGTCTAGCTATCCTTGTAGAATTTCTAACACTTGCAAGAGTTTATGGGATAACTTGTTGTTGAGCATTAAGTACCATTAGCATTTTATTTTATGGAATCTCATCCAACACAACATATTCCTTTTTAGCCTGTTCATGCTTCTTTTCCTATAGTTGATCCTTATACATGACATTCTCATTGAATATAACATCTCCACTAATGATTTTATGATTTTCATAATCCCATAACTAATAACCAAATTCATCTACTCCATGTCCAATTAAGGTACAATTTTTAGACTTAGCCTCAAGCTTGGTTTTATTTTCAATATCAACATGGACAAAAGCTTCACAACCAAAGGTTTTTAGAAATGAATAGTTTACCTTTTTACTCATCCAATCCTCCTTTGGAATTCCACCATCCAAAATATTTGAAGGTCCCCTATTTATTAAATAGATGGTGGTGGGTGCTGGCAAGAAGTTGAGTCCAATTTTTGGCCAAAAAGTGGAAGTGTTTTCCCTAATTTTCAGAATTTGACACATTTGACCTTAAAATTTGAAGCACTTAGAGATGGAATCTTCAAAAAAGTCACTAATCATAAAATGTAGTGCTCGGAGTCTAGTTTCCAAATATGTAATTTATTTCAATAACCAGATTGTAAAAATTGAGTTTCAATAGGCGTTTCTAAAAACCACTTTTTAAAAGTCACTTTTTATACCATACCATGCACGTGTACGACATCCATATTTTGACCTAAATTATCATATTTTTCTAAATCCTTTTGGGAAAATATTTGTAACTCCTGAAGCTTTTTTTATATTTTTTGTAATTTTTTATTGAATTTTTTTTTAAATTATTAGGCATATTTTTTGTTTTGAAAAATCGTCATGTACGAAACACATAAGATGACCTAAACTTATCATTTTTTGATTTTTTTTTCTAAATTGAAAAGAATTGTTGAAGTTTGTTCTCGTGCAATCCGTTCATCAAAATGTTATGTTGATCAAAAGTTATTAAAATACTAAAAAAACCTAATAATTCAAGTTTATTGACTAGTTTCATTAGAAATTAATTGAAAAATAGAAAAATTAATCAAATTATAAAACAAATTACATATTTGGAATCTGCACTGTCTCATCTATAATGGGTTTTAATTTCGTAAAAATATTCTGCAAAATAGGGCTTCAGAGATATGTCTAAATTCACTATTTTCCTGTCACATTAACGGGACCTTCAAGTTGCAGGTCAAACTAGGTCCAAAGCTTAGGTTCGAGTCCCCAAGCCATTTCTCAAACCAAAAAATAAGCCAAAAACTGGCCCAAAAATTCATATTTTAAAAAACGGGATCCTGTTTCATAAAAAAACATTTTTTATGGTTCTATGAAATGGGATCCCATTTATTAAATTCTGGTTTTGTTCTTGTAGCAAGTGATATAACTATCTTAGTAGCAACTATTTCTGTAGCAGCTAAGGTAGAGTAAGTATTACCAGTACAAAAATACAATGTGCCTACCTTTTCACCTTTAGCTACTACTAATGCACCTTTAGTGGCCTTCCAGACTTTTTTTGAAAAGGTAACCATGCAGCCTTCACTACCTAGTTTACCTACATAAATTAAATTCCTTCTCAAATTTGTAGCATGCCTTACCTCCTGTAGCAACCATTCATTTCCATTCTGCAACTTTATTTTTATCTTTCCTTTTCCAACAATCTAGTCAAGTTCATCATCACCCAAATATAGCTATCCAAAATCAACTTGAAAATAATCTACAAAATAGTTCCTATGGGGTGTGGTATGAAATGAAGCCCCTAAATCTATTACCTAGGAATCATTAGCATTATCTAAACACATAATTAAATCATCCTGCAATTTATTACTTGCAACATTAGCTTCCTTACTATCATCATGTTGTCCATCTCCTTTTTTTCCATTTTGAGACAAAAAATCCTTCTTCAAGTGTCTTGGCTTTCCATAGTGCCAACAATCCATTCTTCCCCTATATTTAGATCTACCTTTCTTTGACGTCCCTTGTGACTTCCCATGATTTGTTGGGATTTTTCCTCTCTCCTTTTTTCTTCTCTTGTTCTCTATAGTCAAAGCATTACTAGATGTTGAACTCTCATCTATGATTTTCCATCACATTTCCTCACTAAGGATAACACCAACAACATCATCAAATTTCAATCTATTTGAACTAGAGATAGAGTTACTTACAACCATTACCAAGGTATTCCATATTTTTGGAAATGAACATAAAACCAAGAGAGCCCTCGCCTCTTAATCAAAATTCACTTTGACAAAAGTTAACTGACTGGTAATCATATTAAACTCATTTAAATGATCTTTCACATATCCACCTTCAATCATTTTTAGATTAAACAAATGCTTCATGACAAATACCTTATTTGAGGCTGAGAGTTTTTCATACAATTTAGCTAAACCCTCCATCAAACCTTCTATTGTCTTTGCTTTTTTTATATTGAATGCCATAGATGGTGTCAAGCACAATCGAATGGTTCCCAATGCCTTTCTCTCTAGAATCTCTCATTCTTCATCAGACATCATAGCCTCTTTCTTTTATTTTCCTTGCAATGGTTGTTATAGATCCTTTTGATAAAAATAATCTTCCATTTGCATCTTCCATAATTGATAATTTTGCATGTTGAAATTCTCAACCTTGAATTTTCCTTCTTCCAAATTGCTCCCACTCAAAACTAGAGGTTTCCTACCAATCAACTGAAATAAATACAACTCTAATACCATTTGTTAGGGTTCAGGTAGATCTGAGCAATAAACATTAATAATTATATCCAAATTAAATAACTCAAAAATAACAATGAAGAATAACACAAAAGAGATCAACATATAATTTTAATGTGGTTCACTCAATATGGGCTACATCCATAGAAAATCAGCCACCCAATGATTTTATTATCCAATGTAAAATAAATTACAATCTCATGAATCACACACACCACAACCTACATCCCAACCGCTTATAACAATATTTTTGGAAGCTTCTAGAATTAGGGTTTTACAAAGTCATTTTTTCATTTGACATGTTAACGAGAAAACATTGAAATGTTAACGAGAAAAAGAAATTGGGGCTTCATTACGAGTGTATAGTATTTGCATGATTATTCGCCACATACCAACAATCTAGTGGCAGTAAGTTATTATTTTGTTAAATATATCATTTTTTATAATGTAATTTCTATATATTAATGTCTTTGCTTGTTATTGTAATAGATAAGGCTTGATCAGGAACTAAACCCTAGGAAGAGCACCAGGAGCACTCCTCAACCTTAGAGTAAATGAGTGACAGACTTATCACCACCCGACTGACCAGCAAAGGGCAAGAGTTTGTTTTGAGAGCCTGGAGGGCAATGACTTTTGATTCCAAGGCCCTTTGTTGTATGCCTATATGGAATTTTTGGACATATATTGTATTGCATATATTTGACATTGTATGCCTATATGGTGTTCTTGTAAAGCCTATATGGCTATTTTGTATATATTTTATACTTATATTGATGTATGCCTACATGGCTATTTGGTTCATACAAATCTTTTTTATTGATGGTTTCCATATTTGCATTATAAATCCATGGTTCAATAAATATGAGTTACATGTATTCAAGTGCATACTTGACAACTTACATGTATACTTTGTGACTTATATGCATTCCAATGAATACTTTGTGACTTACATGTTTCATGTGTATACCTTGTATTCATGCATTTATTTCATATTAATACAAATACTATGTATTCATGTGTATACTTCAAGTCTTACATGTATTTGAGTACTTGTGCTTCACTTATTCACATGTATGCTTCACTTATTCGCATGTATACTTATTAATTGGTGTGTCACCAAAAATTGTATACTCTTGAGAAAAGAGGCAATTTTGCAATTAATTTGGTCCTATTTTAGACACCCTTGCATCAATCACCCCTTAAAAACTGCATTTATAGGCCCCTAATGCTCATAATTTTGGACTTTAAGGCCTATTCCACTCACAAATCATAAAAATCCAAAAAATCAATATTCAAATCACTCAAATTTCATGAAACCTAGCTCAAAAATCCCTAGTAGGACTAAGTCGCCCAGGGTGGCGACTTAGTCCCTGTTGAGATATTTTTCACTTTTGAGCGGGAAAATCACCGAACTAATTCAAATTCTTGAGGGATGTCAGCCTACGTAGTTAAAAAAATGAATAATTTATTGTTAATTCCTATAAATACATGTTTTTAGGTCATTTTTCAAAACATTAAGTAATTTTCCATCAAGCAAAATCAAGAGTCAAGAGTCAAACATCTTTCACAAGAAGATTCATTAGTCTATCTACAGCAAAGTTGGAGCTTTAGGGGAGAAAAATAGGGCTTTTGTAAGTCTTCAAGCTCACTTTTTATTCAATATCTTACATTTCAAAGGGTTGATCATGGATTCCTATGGAGAATCATGGAGAAATCTAGGTTGAGGAGATGCAACTAGCCATCAAATCAAGCCTAATGACTTGTTTTCAAAGTGATTCCATCTTCCATTTTCTCTGTATCTTCGGCCTAAGAAAGGTTTGCATTTCATTTATATTCAATTCTAATGTGATTTAATGTCTCTTAGAGTGAGTCTTGCATTGTTCTAAATCCATTTATGCATCTTATTCTTGCACATTCGAATAGGGTTGCATCTTATTTTTAGACTTCCTAGTGTTAGACACACTTAGGGCTAGGGTTTTATGCGGATTTTATCTCTTCCAAAGTTTAAGTACCAACTATTGGTTTGAACTTGAGGAAAATCCCCCATTATAAATAAAATTATATTCTACTTTGTAGGTAATTTTGTAGATTTAGATATGGGTTTCCATCAAAAAATAGAGTGCAGATTGTGGGCTTTTGTTTCCACTTTCAGATTTGTAGAAAATACAAAGTGGAATAAGTCACCAACAGTGGCGACTTAGTCCCAATACATTGATTTTTCAGATATTTTTGTAGTTTCAGATACCCATTTGGCAGAAACAAATTTCTAGGCAGTTTCCCTGATCTAGGACTAAGTCGCCCAACTTAGCATAAGTGTCCCAGTTAGTTTAAAAATAAAAATTTCCAAAGCTTCAGAGACATTTACAATATTCAATTTGTCCTTCATCAGTCTCTAGATGCACAGTTTCTATTTAACATCTTTATTTTATTCTTTATTGCATTCATTTCATCTTTTTGCATATCACAATGTGTTTTCAAACAAAGTGCATTTCTTAGGTTTTTCATTAATAATCATCTTTCATTTTTAGTGTATTACATTTAGACATCATATTTAGGCATATTGCATCCATCCTTGTATTAATATTGAGTGTAGACATTAGCATTTTGGGTCCATTTCTCTTGTTTTAGGTGAAAAACCCTAGAAGAGTTAGAGAACCCTTGGACACCCAAAATCACTATCCACATTTTGATGAACCTGACTTTTGAACATTTTTGCTTCTAATTTCATTTGCATCCTAGGTTTAACTTGCATCAACATTGTATTAGGTATTTGAACTATAGATTTGCATGGTATAGTATAGAACACATCAATATCTATCAGAAAATTTGACAGAAAAACTTAAAAAATTCCCTTACTATGACTAATTCGCCACCCTGGGCGACTTAGTCCCAGTACACATTTTGCATTTGTTTTTTCAGAATTTTGTTTCTAGTTTCTTCAATTATTGTTTGTTTTAGTTACTTTTATGTTTCTATTCAGTTATTTTGTGTTACATTTGAATCCTTAGCATTATTATCATTTACTTTAATGGCAATTATAGATAGCATTATATTTTTATAATGTTCATTTTCCGCATTAGTTCATGTTTCATTTAGATCAGATTCATCACAAAAAGAAAAGAAAACCCTCACAACATCAAATGAACCAATAAAAACTATGATTCACTTTAGGACAACTATATCATCCAAACCCCTTAGTAGTGATGACTTGGATAAGTTAGATGAAGCTCTACAGAGTTTTCTCTCTCTAAGTTCTTTCACTAAGGCTTGTGATGACACACCCAAACCATCCAATGATAACTTATCTCCCAAACCTTTTAGTAGTGATGACTTTGATATGTTAGATGAAGCCCTTGAGGACTTCATCTCACCAAGGCCATCCACTAAGGTTTGTTGTGAGAAACTTAAAACAAAAGATGTCAATGTAATACAACCTCAACTTGTCCTTTACCCACCTTCACATCAATCTCAACCTCCACCTAAACCCAAGTTTACCCTTTACCCACCTCAACATGATGATGTTGCATACACGCCTTACACAAGAAATAATCCACAACCACAACAACCCAATCCAACATCCTTACCTTTACCAAAACCCATTTTTCCTTGTGCTCCTCACTTAAATTCACATCTTAGGGTGTATGATCTCATTGAACAACTTAAGAATACTCCTGCAAAGATATCCCTTTGGGATCTTCTTCAAAATTCACCAAATTATCATTCAATGCTCCAAATAGTACTGTGACAAATAGTGGTTCCTCCTAGTACAAATGAAAATGATGTGGCAGCTCTTATAAAAGGAATGAATGCAGTTAATGTAGACATTACCTTTCATCAGCATGAGCTCCCTCTGTTAGAATTAAGGAATTGATCAAAATGAGGCCTTTATGATCTATTTTCTCAATATAATACAACAAACATCAAAAGAACCCTTGTTGACAATGGCTTTTCCCTTAATGTGTGCAGTGTGAAGCTCCTAGATTGATTACGTGTAGATAGATCACAAATCAAACCTAATTCCTTATCTATTAGAGGATTTGAAAATACTACAAAGCAACCACTTGGTGTAATCACTTTCCCTATCACAATCGGAGTGGCTACCTTACAAACTCGTATTAATATCATGCCTTATGATCTTTCATACAATCTTCTTTTGGGAAGGCCATGGATTCATGAGATGCATACGGTACCTTCGACCCTTCATCAAATAATGAAATATATCTATAACAACAAAGTTTATCAAGTTGAAATAGACCCCGAGCCTAAAAGTTCCTTACAATTTGAAAAAGGAACAAGTCCTCTAAACACATTAATTCCAGCTTCTCATATCGAACCCCTCGAGACTAACAAACAAGAAGAAGAATATGTGTCTAAATTGCTAGATGATGATTGGGTTACATTGGAATTCACACCTTCATTTATGGATGAGTACATAATCACGCAAAAAGAGGATGAAAAACAAGAACAACCAACCATTATGTCAACTCAGAATTTGAAAGAATCTTCCCAAACATCAACCTCGTCTCCTTTGGATGAAAATACAACATACACAACAAATTTTGATGAGATATATTACCAATATCCTCCTAACCCAAAGGAAATGGAAAGAATTTATGGGAAAGGCTATGCGCTAGTGAAAAAATTGGGATATAATGGTAAAGGATGGGGAAAGAATGAACAAGGCATTCATGTCCCCATAGAACCTAACAAGTGCAAGAAACAAAGACTAGTTTGGGATATTCCTTTTCTAAGACAACAAAAGCAACTCAATGACCATCACTAAACATCAACACCATCACATGTAAACCATGAACTAATCTTACATTAAAGCATCCCAAATTTCTTGATATGGATTCACCACCATCATGGGAGTATGTTGAAAGTGATGAAGCCTTGAAACAAATGTTAGGTGCTTCTGATAATCCATCTTCTTCCAAGAGAAAAGTTACCTGCGCTATGATAAGTACCAAGCTAAAGGACATTGATACTAATGAGACAAACACAAGCATGGAACTGTATGCTCCTAAATCTCCTAAGTTAAATGCACTCCCCTTAGGAGATACAATTTATGTACCAATGGACATACATGATAAAGAAAAGGTTATTAAGATTGGGAGGTGCCTTGATGATGAAGAACAAGAGGATACCGCAACCTTGCTTCATGATTTTCCTGAATTTTTTGCTTAGAAATATTCAGACATGCTAGGAATAGACACAAAGATTGTAACACATGACATTATTCTAGTTGAAAAATCTAATCCTGTTCAACAAAAGATACAAAAAATTGAATCCTAAGATAGCCTTGCATGTTAAAGGAGAACTTGAAAAACTCCTTGATGCAGGTTTCATTCAACCTATTGATTATTCTCCTTGGATCTCAAGCATTGTTGTAGTTACTAAACCTGATAATCGTATTAGGATATGTATGGATTTCCGTGACTTGAATAAAGATTCTTTAAAGGATGATTTTCCCCTTCCTAATATTGACATGATCATGGATTCAACTACAGGACATGCTTTGTTGTCATTCATGGATGGATTTTTTGGCTATAATAAAATCTTAATTAACCCACAAGATCAATACAAGATGACATTTACATCTGTTTGGGGAACGTTTTGTTGGGTTATGATGCCTTTTGGATCAAAGAATGTAGGCACAACTTATCAAAGAGAAATGGAATTGATATTTCATGATTACATACACAAAATATTGGAAGATTATGTTGATGACATCCTTTCCAAATCCTTAACAAGACAAGACAATTTGAATGTCCTTCGAAAAATCTTTGAATAGATGCATAAATCAAAATGAGACTCAATCCAAAAAAGTGTGCCTTTGGAGTAGATAGTGTAAAACTCTTAGGGTTTATCATATCTCATAGAGGCATTGACGTGGACACAAAGTAAATTGATGCTATCATAAACATGCCACCTCTTAGGAACATTTCACAATTACACACATTACAAGGAAGAATTCAAGCCATCCGTCATTTTGTTGCCTCCTTAGCTAATCAAACGCTACCTTTCACACATCTCCTCAAGAAGGATGTTCATTTTGATTGGAATGAGGATTGTAAATAGGCCTTTGAGATTTCAAAGGAATTCCTTGCAACTCTGCCCATTTTACAACCTGCTATGCCAAACAAGTCATTCATCCTTTATATAGCCACATCTACCCATGATCTTGCAACATTGTTTTCTCAATGAGATGACAGTGGAAAAGAAAATCTTTTTTATTACATTATGCAAACTTTAATCGATTATGAAACTTGATACACACCAATCGAAAAACAATGTTTGGATCCTGTATTCATTACTGGTAAGTTGTGACATTATTTACTAAATGCAGAAATACAAGTCATGAAAAAAATTGATTCTCTCAAACATATTTTTGGCAAAACAAACTTATCAGGGCATTTATCTAAATGGGTTATGTTGTTGATTAATTTTTACCTTAAGTTTGTTTCACAAAAAGCAATTAAAGGTCAAGCATTGACCGACCACTTAGTGGATTCTCCTTCCCCTTTGGAACTACCTGGCAATGATTCTTTTCCTAATGATAATGTGTTGACAATAGAGGTTTCTACATGGGAATTATATTTTGATGGATCCAAGTGTAGAACAGGCTCTAGTGTTCGAGTGATATTAGTTCTTCCTGAAAGAAAGTCTATTCCCTTGTCGTATCGATTGAATTTCCTATATATGAATAACATAGCTAAATATGAGGCGTTAATTTTTGGATTATGTGCTACTTTAATCATGGACATTAAAGATATTAAGATCTTTGGTGATTCGCAATTAGTGATCAAACAAATAAACAAAGTCTATCAAGCTAAACATGATACATTATCGAAATATAAGGATCTTATAATGGCCTTGTTGGCACAATTTAACTCATTCACCATTGATAACATCCCATGAAAATATAATCGACCCGAAGATGCAATGGTGAGTGTGGCTACTCTTATATCTCCTCAAGATCCTTCAAAGGATGTTATATTCACTATTCACCCCATCCTGAAACCCTCAATCAATTATACTATTGTAGACACGTTAACAATAACCAAGGATGATTTGAGTGAATGTTATGATGTCATATATAATTATTTAAAAGATGATACCATTCTCGAACCTATAACAAACAACACCTGAGATCGTTTAAAACAATTATCCACCAAGTACATAATTCTTGCTAATATGTTATATAGACGATCCTTTCATGGAATTTTACTTAGATGTCTTAAGGATTCCAAAATCAATATGGCACTTGAGTAGGCTCATACAGGAAATTGTGGAGGTCATTTTGGCGCAAAGACTTTCACACAAATACTCATTCTTATAGGCTACTACTGGAAAAATATGGAAAAATATTGTTATGTGTATGTTAAGCAATGCACAAATGTTAAGAACATAGCCATTTGCTTCATGCTCCTACTTCTAAGCTTTGTTCCCAAATCCCTATTTGGTCATTCTCTATATGGCAGTTGGATATAATTGGAAAAATCTCACCACCATCATTTGATGGACATACATTTATAATCATTACAACTGATTACTTCATGAAATAGGTAGAGGCTATTCCTATTCGCCCTACAATTGTTGAATTAATATGTCACTTCATCCTAGAGCACATTATTGCTCGCTTTGGACCCCCTTCCGCATTAGTCTCTAATAAAGGAACACCATTTAAGAATAATGATGTGAAGAAATTCTTGGATACCTTTCATATCCAACATCGTTTTTCCACACCTTATTACCCACAATCTGTTGGTCAAGTTGAATCAACTAATAAAGTCCTCCAATTTTTTTTGAAGAAAATTGTTAATAATAATCATAGGGACTGGCACACACAATTGCACCATGCGCTTTGGGCTTATCGCACAAGCTTTTGATCCTCCACTAGAGCCACACCTTATAACCTTTTGTATGGTACTGAGGCAATCATGCCCTTGGAGTTAGAAATCCTAACATTATGGATTTCTCTTCAAGGTCTTGTTGATAACAACACTTATAAGGCAGAACGATTACATCAACTTGAAATGCTCGACAAACAATGCATTAACGCTCTTGAACATCTCCAAGCTTACTGCAAAATGAAATAGTGCTATTACAATCTCAATGTTATCCCTCACACATTCCACAAGGGTGACTTAGTTCTATTTATAAATCAGTGTAATGTCAACGCCGACCCAAGTGAAAGAGGAAAATTTAGTCCTAATTGGCTAAGACAATATATAGTCGACAAAATCTTTGGGTCTAGTGTGTATGTCTTAACAAAGCTAGATGGCACACCCCTTAAGGAAATTATCAATGTCATGCATTTGCATCGGTATTATGTCTAATCTAGTTGAATCGTATGAATGATAAAGCAGTGTTGTTAAAGTTATGGGGTCATATCCTATGTGCTTTCACATTGCTTCATTCTTGACAAATCAACCATGTGTATGTCTTGAGCACTAAAGTGATTATTTAATTTATTTTTATAATTACTTTAGGTTTCATACTATTCAAATTCATCTTGTGTGTTGTGATAAGTTAAAACATTTAATTTAGCATAACATACTTAATCATCATGACCTATCTAAAAGAAACTGTAATAAGTTTTAATTAGATCACATAAACTTTGTTAAATCATGAAGACATTAATTAAGTAATCTTGCAAAGGTTATTTAATTAATCGCATTGCCATTTAACATTCAAACACATTAAGAAAAATCATAAAACAACAAATTCTCATATATATATATATATATATATATATATATATATATCCAAATTTTTATGTACATATCATCATAATATACAATATCACTGAGGTCTATGGGAACTAGACCCCTCAAGCTCTAGTGCTTGTAATTTGGTAGCAGTACATTAGGAGATGGTCGTATGTGATCATGACCATGATCTGCCAAACCTAAGAGTGCAAACTCTAGGCCATGTATCCATCCAAGGGCCACTGGATGCTCCCCTACTATCTACTCCCTCTTCACCTGTAGCCATGATACCTCTACCTATAATCTCTCAACCTCTACTAGAGTCTGGGATGACTATCCTACAGTCTTGGCTTAGTGGAGGCATCTCCTCACACTCTCGTACACTGCCTATAGCCTCACAAATGGTCTAAGTGACTCTGGATCCTCCTCCACGATAGGTGGGGGAATGTAATCCAAGTCCATCTCCTCCTTGTCGATGGATGCAGGAACTATCTCTGTAGTTTCCTGAAGGTAGATCTCCTACCAGTCTCTCCTCACTCCTACAAGGTAGAAACAATACACAATCAATACACATCATCATGATATATATATACAAAAAACATAAAGCACTAAAGTACATGCATAAAATCACATATCATCACCTATATCTCTAGGAGGCTGAGCAATATTGACATCATCTTGTGCATCGGGCATGGAGGATGTGCTAGCCTCTCTATGACTATGAGTAATGGTGCTTGTTGTAGCTACTACTCGTGATCTCGTCATACGGATGGGAGAGGGATCTCCCCACTCATGTCAATCCTCAGCTACTCCCTCATCACTCTCACTCAGGGGTGGCTCCTCCTCCTCATCCTCCTCCTCGCACTCTTCCTCCTCATCCTCCTCATCTCCCTCCTGACCATCATAAT
>VDFB02109042.1:76332434-76392164 GCA_007258455.2 Sequoia sempervirens | reverse complement strand
TCATCCTTTATATATCCACATCTACCCATGCTCTTGCAACATTGTTTTCTCAATGAGATGACAGTGGAAAAGAACATCTTGTTTATTACATTATGCAAACTTTAATTGATTATGAAACACGATACACACCAATCGAAAAACAATGTTTGGATCTTGTATTCATTACTGGTAAGTTGTGACATTATTTACTAAATGCAGAAATACAAGTCATGAAAAAAATTGATCCTCTCAAACATATTTTTGACAAAACAAACTTATCAGGGCGTTTATCTAAATGGGTTATGTTGTTGATTGATTTTTACCTTAAGTTTGTTTCACAAAAAGCAATTAAAGGTCAAGCATTGACCGACCACTTGGCGGATTCTCCTTCCCCTTTGGAACTACCTAGCAATGATTCTTTTCCTGATGATAATGTGTTGACAATAGAGGTTTCTACATGGGAATTATATTTTGATGGATCCAAGTGTAGAACAGGCTCTAGTGTTGGAGTGATATTAGTTCTGCCTGAAAAAAGGCCTATTCCCTTGTCGTATCGATTGAATTTCCTATATATGAATAACATAGCTGAATATGAGGCATTAATTTTTGGATTATGTGCTACTTTAATCATGGACATTAAAGATATTAAGATCTTTGGTGATTCACAATTAGTGATCAAACAAATAAACAAAGTCTATCAAGCTAAACATGATACATTATCGAAATATAAGGATCTTATAATGGCCTTGTTGGCACAATTTAACTCATTCACCATTGATAACATCCCATGAAAATATAATCGACCTGAAGATGCAATGGTGAGTGTGGCTACTCTTATATCTCCTCAAGATCCTTCAAAGGATGCTATATTCACTATTCACCCCATCCTGAAACCCTCAATCAATTATACTATTGTAGACGCGTTAACAATAACCAAGGATGATTTGAGTGAATGTTATGGTGTCATATATAATTATTTAAAAGATGATACCATTCTCGAACCTATAAAAAACAACACCTGAGCTCGTTTAAAACAATTATCCACCAAGTACATAATTCTTGTTGATGTGTTATATAGACGGTCCTTTCATGGAATTTTACTTAGATGTCTTAAGGATTCCGAAATCAATATGGCACTTGAGTAGGCTCATATAGGCAATTGTGGAGGTCATTTTGGCGCAAAGACTTTCGCACAAATACTCATTCTTATAGGCTACTACTGGAAAAATATGGAAAAATATTGTTGTGTATGTTAAGTGATGTCACAAATGTTAAGAACATAGCCATTTGCTTCATGCTCCTACTTCTGAGCTTTGTTCCTAAATCCCTATTTGGTCATTCTCTATATGGCGGTTGGATATAATTGGAAAAATCTCACCACCATCATTTGATGGACATACATTTATAATCATTACAACTGATTACTTCATGAAATAGGTAGAGGCTATTCCTATTCACCCTACAATTGTTGAAGTAATATGTCACTTCATCCTAGAGCACATTATTGCTCGCTTTGGACCCCCTTCCGCATTAGTCTCTGATAAAGGAACACCATTTAAGAATAATGATGTGAAGAAATTCTTGGATACCTTTCATATCCAACATCATTTTTCCACACCTTATTACCCACAATCTAATGGTCAAGTTGAATCAACTAATAAATTCCTCCAAAAACATTTGAAGAAAATTGTTAATAATAATCATAGGGACTAGCACACACAATTACACTATGCGCTTTGGGCTTATCTCACAAGCGTTTGATCCTCCACTAGAGCCACACCTTATAACCTTGTGTATGGTACTGAGGCAATCATGCCCTTGGAGTTAGAAATCCTAACATTATGGATTTCTCTTCAAGGTCTTGTTGATAACAACACTTATAAGGCAGAACAATTACATCAACTTGAAATGCTCAACAAACAATGCATTAACGCTCTTGAACATCTCCAAGCTTACTGCAAAATGAAATAGTGCTATTACAATCTCAATGTTATCCCTCACACATTCCATAAGGGTGACTTAGTTCTATTTGCAAATCAGTGTAACGTCAATGCTGACCCAAGTGAAAGAGGAAAATTTAGTCCTAATTAGCTAAGACCATATATAGTCGACAAAATCTTTGGGTCTAGTGTGTATGTCTTAACAAAGCTAGATGGCACACCCCTTAAGGAAATTATCAATGTCATGCATTTGCATCGGTATTATGTCTAATCTAGTTGAATCGTATGAATGATAAAGCAGTGTTGTTAAAGTTATGGGGTCATATCCTATGTGCTTTCACATTGCTTCATTCTTGACAAATCAACCATGTGTATGTCTTGAGCACTAAAGTGATTATTTAATTTATTTTTATAATTACTTTAGGTTTCATACTATTCAAATTCATCTTGTGTGTTGTGATAAGTTAAAACATTTAATTTAGCATAACATACTTAATCATCATGACCTATCTAAAAGAAACTGTAATAAGTTTTAATTAGATCACATAAACTTTGTTAAATCATGAAGACATTAATTAAGTAATCTTGCAAAGGTTATTTAATTAATCGCATTGCCATTTAACATTCAAACACATTAAGAAAAATCATAAAACAAAAAATTCTCATATATATATATATATATATCCAATTTTTTATGTACATATCATCATAATATACAATATCACTGAGGTCTGTGGGAACTAGACCCCTCAAGCTCTAGTGCTTGTGATTTGGTAGCAGCACATCAGGAGATGGTCGTATGTGATCATGACCATGATACACAAAACCTAAGAGTGCAAACTCTAGGCCATGTATCCATCCAAGGGCCACTGGATGCTCCCCTACTATCTACTCCCTCTTCACCTGTAGCCATGATACCTCTACCTATAATCTCTCAACCTCTACTAGAGTCTGGGATGACTATCCTATAGTCTTGGCTTAGTGGAGGCATCTCTTCACACTCTCGTACACTGCCTGTAGCCTCACGAATGGTCTAAGTGACTCTGGATCCTCCTCCACAATAGGTGGGGGAATGTAATCCAAGTCCATCTCCTCCTTGTTGATGGATGCAGGAACTATCTCTGTAGTTTCCTGAAGGTAGATCTGCTGCCAGTCTCTCCTCACTCCTACAAGGTAGAAACAATACACAATCAATACACATCATCATGATATATATATACAAAAAACATAAAGCACTAAATTACATGCATAAAATCACATATCATCACCTATATCTCTAGGAGGTTGAGCAATATTTACATCATCTTGTGCATCGGGCATGGAGGATGTGCTAGCCTCTCTGTGACTATGAGTAATGGTGCTTGTTGTAGCTACTACTCGTGATCTTGTCATACGGATGGGAGAGGGATCTCCCCACTCATGTCAATCCTCAGCTACTCCCTCATCACTCTCACTTAGGGGTGGCTCCTCCTCCTAATCCTCCTCCTCGTACTCTTCCTCCTCATCCTCCTCATCTCCCTCTTGGCCATCATAATCAGGATTTGTATCCTCATCATACTCATCATTAATTCCATCACTAAATATATCTACAACCCTGTAGCATGTCTCCTCAGCCATATCCTCTTTGTCATCTCCCTCATCTGGTAGTGGACCTACATCTCCTACTGGATCTTCCATTGGATATATCGATGTTGGTCGTGTCACTATCCACCACTCCTCATAATCCCCTGTAGCATCGATGTCATTTGTGTCGGATACTGGGGGCTAGTCGTGATCTAAGTAGTCAGAGTCACTCTCAGCCACATGGTCTAGGGTGAGCCACACCGTATCACCTAGTCTTTTGGCACTCCACATTGACCTCCTAAAAGAGGATCATGCTCGAGGTGGTATCTGAACCTGTCCAAATTGTCGCATGACTCGATTGTAGTAGAAAGGTTGTACTACGTGATCATGTCGGCCAACTAGAAATCTATCCAACTATAGTCTCCTCAACTGTCTAGTATGATTTGGCCATTATAGTGTTAGTTGATAAGGTCTCCATAAGATCTCATCCTCTTCCAGTCACTCAAATTGTTCTCTCCAAAAATGAATATCACTATCCTACCATAATCACCGAAGAGGATAGCTAAAATCCCAAGGATACTCTACTGGTCTGGTACACGTAATATACTCTAGGCAGCACACCTATAGAAGCATGTGGTGCACCATACTATCTACCACCTGAAATACAAATCATCCAAGATCATAATACAAATTTGGCAGGATACACTGACCCCAAGCATACACTGTGTGATGCTCTGCCATCCCTCAAATAAAATGGACTAGTCCTCCCTTGAGATGTGTTTCCTACCCATTAGGGATGAGAACTAGTGCTATCGTATGCATCATAATCTACCTAACCATTAGCACTTGTGAATATAGTAGCATCAGTAGGTCAATTCTCCCTCTCACCTAATAATCATGTACTTGAACATCTAGACAATATTGTAAATCGGCCTTTTTCTCATGGAAGGTGCGGTCTCTCTAGAAATTTACCCACTCGCCCTAAATAGGCACATGGAGAATATGGTATACATCCTCTAGGGTGATCATCATCTTCCTTATTGGCAGATGGAATATGCATGTACTTGTGTCCCAGCGCTAGCAAAGAGCCATCAGCATAGCATCATGGTACCTCATGGGAGTCATGAGGTATGCCCAATAAAATCATACGGCCTAAAGGTTCTCTACCTCCTTTGCTGAAAGTGATGGGGCTAAATCTCTTAAGAAGCTCAACTGTCTACTCCCTAGTGGCTGCCGCGATCAGGTGGGTACCTATCAAAATCACACAAATATGCTCTAAAAATCATCTAATATCTTTAATTTTCAATTTAATCATCATGCAAGTCTACTAAATTTCATCTAGTGTGCTTTCCTAAAGGACCTAGATACTTTAGAACCATTTTGGGACACTTTACAAAGAAATGGGACACTTTGTGAAAAAGTGGGACACTTTGCAAATAAAAGGAACACTTTGCAAACAAATGGGACACTTTGCGAAAAAAGGGGACACTTTGTGAAATTTTTTTCCAAGATCCTAAATTAACCTAGATATGCATAAAAATCATTAAATAATTGCATAAACACAAAGCATGGGTAGAATAATCGACTCACCTCATGATGACGCTTGCCATGCACCACTTGGTCCTAGAGAATGTCCAATCGTGTAGGCCTATAATCTCATCTACTTGGCATATTTGCATCTCACTTGTCACTCTCAAGCTACGAGAAGGTAAAATGAAATAGTAAGTGAAAAATTACTTCACTTTCACCTCTTTTAACTCTTTTCATTATTTTTACTCTTATGCATCACATTAGGGTTTTTCTTATCTTAACAGTTAATAAAGTACTTTATATTCAAAACACCATAACAGGTGCTAGGGAACTCCATTTTCAATACAATTTGATGCATTGGAATCTTGATTTTGCACCCAACATCATCAAACATCTATTGTTATGTGGCATGGTACTTGGAAATTTCCTACGATATGACGTTTCTTATTCAATGTGGCTAGTTTTCTACCTTGATTCCACCTTTGTAAAGCAAGCAGAATCAAGGGGGGCATACATCTACCCTCGAATTTGATTTCTAGAAGTTAGATAAAAGGATTTTTAGAAAATTAACAAATTTTTGTGGCAGGATGTAGTTCCTAATGTGGTTTTGTAGATAACTACACTGGGGGCTTCATTCTCCTATCTTTTGAATGAGTATCATTTTATAGTAAAGTGTATTGTTTAGAGTCCTTTAGCTTACATATGCACGTAGAGTCATATGGGGGCTAAAGTGGGGGCTTAATGTGTTGCCAAAAGATATATACTCTTGAAGAAAGAGACAATTTTGTGATTAATTTAGTCCTATTTTAGACACCCTTCCATAAATCACCCCTTAAAAACTAGATTTATAGGCCCCTAATGCTCATGATTTTGGAATTTAAGGCCTATTCCACTCACAAATCATACAAATCCCAACAAGAAACATTCAAACCACTCAATTTTTGTGAACCCACCTCAAAAATCCTTGGTGGGACTAAGTCGCCCAGGGTGGCAACTTAGTCCCTTTTGACATATTTTTCACTTTTCAGATGGAAAATCACCAACTTAATTCAAATTCTTGAGGGATGTCAACTTGTGAAGTTAAAATAATGAATAATTTTGTGTTAATTCCTATAAATACATGTTTTTAGGTCATTTTTCAAAACATTAAGTCATTTTCCATCAAGAAAAATCAAGAGTCAAGAGTCAAATATCTTTCACAAGAAGATTCATTAGTCTATCTACAACAAAGTTTAAGCTTTAGGGCAGAAAACTAGGGTTTTTGTAGGTATTCAAGCTCACTTTTTATTCAAGATCTTACATTGAAAAGGGTTGATCATGGATGCCTATGGAGAATCATGGAGAAATCTAGGTTGAGGAGATGCAACTAGCCATCAAATCAAGCCTAAAGACTTGTTTTCAAAGTGATTCCATCTTCCATTTTCTCTCTATCTTCAGCCTAAGGAAGGTTTGCATGTCATTTAGATTCATTTTTAATGTGATTTAATTTCTCTTAGAGTGAGTCTTGAATTTTTCTAAATCCATTTATGCATCTTCTTCTTGCACATTAGAATAGGGTTGCATCTTATTTTCAGACTTCCTAGTCTTAGACACACTTAGGGCTAGGGTTTTATGTAGATTTTATCTCTTCCAAAGTTTAAATACCAACTAGGGTATTTACCAATCCAAACCCCCCATTATAAATTAAATTATATTCTTTTTTGTAGGTAATTTTGCAAATTTAGATCTAGGTTTCCGTCAGAAAACAGAGTGCAGATTGTGGGATTTCATTTCCAATTTTGGATTTGTAGAAAATTCAAAGTGGACTAAGTTTCCAACAATGGCGACTTAGTCCCACTGCATTTTTTTTAGAGATTTTTGTAGTTTTAGATACCCATTTCGTAGAAACAAGTTTTTGGGTAGTTTCCCTGATCTAGGACTAAGTCGCCCAACTTAGTGTAAGTGTCCCAGTTGGTTATAAAATCATAATTTCTAGAACTTCATAGACATTTACAGTCTTCACTATGTTCTTTATCAATTTCAAGGTGCATAGTTTCTATTTAACATCTTTATTTTATTCTTTATTGCATTCATTTCATCTTTTTGTATATCACAATGTGTTTTCAAAAAAAGTGCATTTCTTAGGTTTTGTATTAATAATAATCTTTCCTTTTTAGTGTATTGCATTTAGACATCATATTTAGGCATATTTTATCCATCCTTACATTAACCTTGAGTGTAGACATTAGCATTTTGGGTCCATTTCTATCCTTTTAGGTGAAAAACCCTAGAAGAGTTAGAGAACCCTTAGACACCCAAAATCAGTGTCCACAATTGGTTAGCCCTAGAATTAATGCTCATTTTTTTCCTTCATGTTTTGTCTTGAATATTTATTGATTAATTCTTTAAACAACTTTATTAGTTGATGCTAAACAACTTCAATATTTCAAAAAATGATTTAGCAATGATTTATCACATGTACTTATGTGCTAATTCAATATGGAATCCAAGGAAGAATTTAAAAGGGATAAAGCTAGGAGGAGAGGGAAGACATATATTTATAGTGTAACATATTGTACCTTCTCTATACAAACCTCCAATGGCTCTTATATGCTTTGCTATTTCATTTTCTACTTTTCATATCCCATTTTCATAGGTGGATCATCACTTCTCTCAATTTTTTTGCTTCTCCTATTCTAGGTTCTCACCTCCACTTGTGGTATTCTAAAATAAGCTCTAGTTTGTGGTGGGAACCTACTAAGATTCAAAGGAGTCATTATTTTTCCCCTTATTTTTCTTGGGTGATTTTATTATTTCTTGGTTGGTTACAATGTATTTGATAGTTAGTTTTGTGGAGATGGAACCTCTCATTCTTTGCAGTAGGACATTTTAGGTAGATTCCTCTTCAATAAGAACCAGAGTTAATTGTTTCTTTTGTTTTCTTTGAAATACTCATTAGAGTGGGGTCAGGATACTTTTAAATTATGAAATATATGGTTGAGTAGATGCATAGGTTGTGAATTGTTCTAGCACTAAATCTACTTATACATAATTAGCTACTTGGTTTGGAAAATTGGAGGTTTTGATTTTTATTCCTTTTTCATCACCAAATTATATTATTGTTATTTCACTTGGATTTGAGGCTTTTCTGGAGTGAAGGAAGAGGTAGGATTGAAATGATCCTTCTCATATATGTCATCCCATTTATTACCCAAGGAAAAGTGACTTGGTTTTCCCACAATGTGTCCAACTTCTTGCCCATATTTTAACCAATAACTTATTCTATATTCACTCCAACCTAGCTTCTTCAAAGAATTTATTTTTTTATTATAGGTGATATGCAAAAAAAATCTTCTAGAACATTTGATATGATTGTGAAGGAGTAGGAATAGGGGTTGTAATATCTCATGTATTAACATATATTTATACCTCTTCTTTGGGCTATTTTTAGCTTCTACTTATATTTGAGGCTATAGTGTGAACTTATTAATGTCATTGCTCATGATTCTCTTCAGCTAGGTCATAAGCCACCATGTGGGCTCATATTTCAATTGACCTATGATTAAGTTTAGCTATAAATCTTTCATTTTTTTTAGAATCTTCAAAATTTTCCTCTTTACAACAACCATATTGTTGTAAGGGCAAGGAAGATAGTTAAAAAATGTCTTTCCCTTGCTAGACTTGAGGATGATAACACAACATTTTAAGAGTCATGTAGCCTTCTCATTTGTGATTAGAGCCATAATAGGAATAAGAAAGTTACTTAAATACTAATATTAATAATAATCAGTTCAATGTAAGTATGAGATCCACATAGTAATTGGATCATAACCCATTTGAGAATGAAAATTTTTAGGTCAACTATTTTGACACCCATATGTTTTACCTCTTTCATGCAATCATTTACTTTTAGTGTGGAAAACTTGGACTTGTCAACTATCATGTGAATCTTTCTATTTTCCTTTGTTTTGCATATCATAACAAGGGATCGATCCAGTTGAATGTAGCTCGAAGTGATTGGGTGTGTTTTGGTGCGAAAAATGACCATGCCTAGCGTAAACATACCCATCAATATGTGTTGGAATAGTTTATTTGGTCGTACGAGTTGCAGAATGAAAGTTGCGCCACTTTGCAACTTTACACTACTTGCATTTGACAACTTTTCCTCAATTAAAAAGTCTTCACAATGTGAAAACGCCTTTGAGATAGGGAAAATTGATAGAAGTTATTATAGAGGGTACCAACGTAATCATGTATCCTTAGAAAGAGATTTTTTAAGTATCATAGTTTTTGAGTTATAGCCCGTCAAAGACTGCAGTTATTTTGCACTTTGGACTCTTAAAGGATCGAGCTGGTTGAATGTAGCTCAAAGTGATTGGGCATGTTTGGGTGTGAAAGAATACCATTCCTAGAGTAAACATACCCATCTAGGAATTTTTGAACAGTCTATTTGGTTGTACGAGTTGCAAAACAAAAGTTGCACCACTTTGCAACTTTACACTACTTGCATTTGACAATTTTTTCCTCAACTGAAAAGTCATTACCATGAGAAACCTCTAAGATAGAAAAAATAATAGAGGTTATTGTAGAGGGTCCCAATGCAATCCCATAGCCTCAGATGGAGAGTTTGTAAGCATCACAATTTTTTAGTTATAGCCTGTCAAAGATTGTAGTCATTTTGTACTTTGGACTCTTAAGGGATCAAGCTAGTTGAAAATACATTAGAGTGATTGGGAGATTTTGGGTGTGAAAGAGGACCATTCCTAGCATAAATGTACCATCAAGGCATGTTGGAATAGTCCATTTCATTCTATGAGTTGTAGAATGAAATTTGCACCGCTTTGCAACTTTACAGTACTTGCATTTGACAGCTTTTTCCTCAACTAAAGAGTCATCACAATAGGAAAACGCCTTTGGGATAGAAAAAACCAAGAGAGGTTATTATATAGGGTCCCAAAATGATCCCCTAGCCTCAGAAAAATAATTTGTAAGCATCATGGTTTCCTATTTATATCTCATCAAATATTGTATTCATTTTGCACTTTGGACTCTTAAGGGATCAAGTCAGTTGAACGTAGCTCGAAGTGATTGGGAATGTTTGGATCTAAAAGTGGACCATTCCTAGCATAAGTGTACCCATCTAGATGTGTTGGTATAGTCTGTTTGGTTGTATGAGTTGCAGAATGAAAGTTGCACCACTTTAACACTTTTCACTGCTTGCATTTGATAACTCTTTCCTCAACTAAAAAGTCATCACCATGGGAAAATTCCTCTAAGATAGAAAAAATTGAGAGAGGTAATTGTAGAGGGGCTCAACGCAATCTCATAGCCTTAGACAAATATTTTTTAAGCATCACGATTTCTTAATTATATCCCATCAAAGATTGCAGTCATTTTACACTTTGGAATCTTAAGGGATCAAGCTAATTAAATGTAGCTCAGAGTGATTGGACATGTTTGGGTGTGAAAAAGGACCATTCATAGCGTAAATGTACCCATTCAAACATGTTGGAATAGTCTATTTGGTCATATGAGTTGCAAAATGAAAGTTGCACCACTTTGCAACTTTACACTACTTGCATCTGACAACATTTTCTTCAGCTAAAAATTCATCACCATGGGAAAATGCCTTTGAGATAGAAAAAATAAATAGAGGTTATTGTAGAGGAGCCCAATGCAATCCTATAGCCTTAGACAAATAGTTTGTAAGCATCACATTTTTTGAGTTATAGCTCATCAAAGATTGCAACCATTTTGCACTTTGTACTCTTTAGGGATCAAGCTAGTTGAACGTAGCTCAGAGTGATTGGGTTGTTGGAAAGAGACACTGCACAAGTCATCCGGTGTTGTCATTGATGGAAACCCTATTCAATAATCCTATCTGCACTTCATTATTTGCTTGTACCGGAAGTTAGATTGAAGATATGTGTTAAACTATCAAAGTTGAAACAGGGCATCAGATAGAGTTGTGTTCATCGATTCATATGTAATTTCATGTTAACATTTTGTGTTTTGGATCTCAAGGAAGGTATTTTGATGTATGAACTATGTTTTCCTTGAATCATAGAGCCTTGTATTGATTGGTGTGCAAGTTAGAAGATTTGATTTGATGATTTTCATTCTAACAATACAGAAAGGAAGACTAAATGAATGTAGCATGTTGTAGATATTCGAGGAGTAATTATTTAAGGTGTTTTGTGTTTGAAATATGTTTCCTTGGGTCTTCACTATGTTTTCACCGACTTTGTATGATTTGTATTAATAATTGTCTATGGATTAAGCTGACAGTTTGTACATGTTTTATATTTTGTAAAATTCAACATGCAGTTGATGTAATCTCTTAATGTGGATATATATAAGTGATTACTCACATCACTTTGGTGTGTGTTGTGATATGATGTAAAAGTAAAAAGGATTATAGATCAATTGTGCACAGTTTCATTAGTGCAAAAAAAATTGGTGATTTGAATTAAAGAAGATAGAGTTTCAAGAGCAGAATCAGAAAAAGTGTGAAGAATGTGATTAATGTGCTTAACCAAAACTATAATCAAGAATTAGCAGATTCTATTTCATAGTTCATCCACTCCAGTTGTCTCTATATGTCTATAAGATAGTGAATCCTCTTCTAGGTAGTATGCCTTTTGTATTTGAGCAATGAGCTCTAGGCAGTGTGCCTAAATGCATCTGCATTCCCCATTTGTAAACACTTATTTTGAGTATACTCATATTGTGGATTGACCTCCACTGTGGTTTTTCCCCTAACAAGGTTTCCACATAAAAAATCCTTGTGTTATGGTGTTGTGGTTGATTATCTTGTGTTCTTGCATCTTTCTTTTGATTCAATGCTATAAGTGGTTTAAAGATCAAGTTAATAAAGTTGAATTTTGTAGAACACTGATTCACCCCCCCTCTTAGTGTTCCTTGATTCCAACAATTGGTATCAGATCATATTTCCTCAGAAGAAGCTTAATAGCTTGGGGAAGATCCGAGAAGGTGATTCAATGGATTCTGGTAGTCTTCAACAAGAAAATTTGGTGGCACTAGATAATCTTGATCAGTCCAAATCTAAAGTCCAAGAATTGCAAGCAAGCCTCATGAATGCTGAGAAATTCATTCAATCATTGAAAGATCAAATCAATAAGTCCAGGGAGAAGAGAAAGGAAATCTATGATGAGCTCAAGCAAAAAGAGAGTAAAATCATGGAAGATGAACACCTAAGTCAAACCTTGAAGGAAAAGACAAAATAATGTGAAAAGCTCACTAGAGATAATGGTGTCTTGAAGCATGAGATGGAATCTATTGTGATGACGACGACAAAGGAGACTGGAGAGAGAAAGAAGAATGAAGAGAATCTTGCTCAATCCTTGAAAGAAAAATCTAAAGAATGCAGTAAAATTAGTGATGGATCCAATCGGTTGGAGCTTGAATTGCAACAATCCAGAAGCAATTAAGAAGAGCTTGAAAGACAGATTGTTACTCTCAGAGATGAACTTGCTACTGCAAATGAATACAAGGAGAAGTTCAAGACTAGCTCAGCTCAGCTAAGCTTAATAAATTGATTCAAATTCAGAGGACTAGAAGTGAAAAGAAAGGTCTTGGATATGAGAAAGGAGAAAGTTTCGGATCTATTCAAAGGAATTTTAGGTTAGGAAATCAGTCGAGAAAAGATAGACGGTATCCGATAAAACAACCCAATGCTCAAATTTTCAATGGATACTATTTTTTTGCAATAAATTTAGTCATATGGCTACTCAATGTAGAAGTAGAATGAATCCAAGTAGTCCATCATTCTCAGGTCAGTGTTTCAATTGTAATAAGTATGGTCATAAGCCAGTTGAATGTAGAAATATAACAAACAACTCTTTCAATAGAAATGTCAAATGTTATGCCTCCAATAGATTTGGCCATATTGCTAACTAGTGCAGATCAAGAGAAAATCAATGGAATAACTAGTTTGGACAAAGAAATGTTGTGTGCTATAATTGTAACAAATTCGGTCACATTGCAAGATCCTGTAGAAATAGGGAGGGTCTGGTAAACAAAGGAAAAAATGTGCAAAAGGATGATAAGGGAAAAGGAAAAGTTACTGGGAATGAGATCAAGAATCAAATGAAGAAGTCATGGGTGAAGAAGAGTGCTTCTGATGCAGGAAATGAGTCAGCACCAAAATTTGGTTCTAGAAATTCCTCCGAGAATTAGTTTGAGGCCTCTAGCCTAGGGGGAGCTCACAAGAAAATATTTTATCCCCCTACTGGTAGTTGGTACCGAAATGTGGAAAATTGCAATGGTTGCATTGATGATCTACATATGTTTTGGGATCTCTTGTGGAGGAAACTTAGGAAAAATTGAAGGTCCGCAGAAAAATTTTCTTACACAGACTAGAAAGTAGGATATCCAGAAAACCTAGGGAAAAAGAATTTATTGTGACAAAAATTTAGGTGTGCAAATGATAAAAGGTTACTTTTATTCCTCATTTGTCACATTGCATTTTGAGAAGAAGAAGTTTGGAGAGCTCTACAAGTTAATTTTGGTGAAGATACAAGTCTAAAGGCAATTTAGCGATCAAACCCTAATCTGGCAAAAGAACCCGCCCCCAAAATTCAAATGGCACCCATTCAAATCTATTGAGACAAAACCATTAGGTGCATTTTCTTCCATTCTATATGGTTTTTTGCACATTGAAGATATTAGGGCATATATTCATGTGAATGTTGAGGAGTTAGGAAGTTCCCAGTTGTTAAATTTGTATATAAATCACATTATGGGAGAAGATCTATGTGTAAGTCCTAAATTTGAGGCTATGTAGGAGAATAAGTTCACGCAAATTGTGAGGTTTCTCGTGTTCGACAAAAATGAATGGATCAAATACATACTAAGTCAAGTACATGTCAAGTTCATGTGGTTAAGTTAGCCCTTCAAGATCACAAAGGAAGCTATATAAGGATTGTTACTGGTCTGAATTCATCTGGTGGGTTGCCGACAATGGAATTTGTGAAGAACCAAATAGTCTCTGAGGCAACCAGTTTCATTTTTTATAACAGAGCCATGACAATTAATGACATCATTGAATCGAATGTAATATTTTCTTCTATGGTCATTGGATATCAAATATATCACTCTAGCTAGGATAACTCTATATCTGGTACTGCAATATATGCAACTTATCAAATGGTCAAGGAAAATGCATAATATGACCTATGTGAGTTACTCCAGAACCAGCTAATTGAAAATCTTGGTAAAATAAAGGACAAAAGCACAAGAGTCTATGTTGCAGTTGAAGATGATGAAGAAACTGAATTTGATGAAGAGGTAAGAGAAATCAAGTATAAGGGCACAAAGGCATCAAAAGTCTCCAAGGACAAGCCCTCTGATGAAGAGAAAGAAAAGAAAAAGTGAAAACAAATAGATTAGGTATGACTGTAGAGGAAGTGGAAAAAGCTTTAATTAAGGATGGTAATCTCAAACCACTTTTTGAATGGTATCACACTTTTGATAGTGTTGGTTAGAGAACTCTTGAAGAAGCCACAATAAAATATTTGAATGTTTTCAATATGACTCTCATAGAAATAATGTCAGAATTACCTAAAGGGTTATATGAAGTCTTGGAAATGAGGAGAGTAAATGCAAGAACTAAAGAAGAACAAATGAGAGAACACATACTTGATGATCTATGTCTGGTAATGTCAATAGAAGAAATGAAGAAAATTATCAATGATGCTAAAAAGGATTTTAAGAGCAAAACAAGGGTGAATAAGCTTATGATTGGGCAGACTGAGGAAGTAGCAAAGGACACTGAAAAAATTCATAAGGCAGTTCTATTGAAGAACAAATATAATGTTGTTTCTGAAGAAACTCATGATGAAGTTCCATCTGGTCAGGTAATTGAAGAAGGGAAAGAAGACACATTTGATTATACTAAGAATCCTCTAGATATGCAAGATACTAAAATTCTCATGGATACTGGAGCTCCTCAAGTTGATGAGATAGGGATTCCCAAAGGAAAGCAAGAATCTGTGATTGAAGAAAAGAAGGTTGAGACAAAGGAGGTTGTTGTGGAAGTAAGAGACATTGCAAAGGAAGTAAAGGATTTTTTAGAAGAATCACAGGAAGTGTTTGACCCTGAATTAGTTAAAGGTCCTATCAACTTGGCCACTCTATCTCCTATTCAGAAGTTGAAGGTAGCATCATTTGCTCAGGCCAAGGCAAGGGAGGAGATATTGAAATCTCACATTGAGGAGAGTGAGCTGCTAATTCTTGCATCTAGTATCTTGGAGAATATCATTCCCACACATGTCAAGGACTCATCTGATTCTCCCTCAGGTTAGCTGAAGAAACTTATTAACTATGTAAGTACTCACTTTGAGTCTCTTGAAAATTCAGATGAGGATAAGGTTCAGAAAGAATTTGACGCAAAAAGGTGCATTATTAGCTACTTGTGAAAAGAACATTCAAGGTGCATTATTTGAGGGTGGAAATATTTACAAGTCATGCTTATCATTGTCTAAATTTGCTAAGGTCACTGAGAAGAAAATTAAGGAATATGAGAAATAGTTAGTTGATATTTCTCAAGCCTTTGATCCTCTAACCATTTATGTGAGTAAGCAAGAAGGTCAAGTCATATCCCTGCTTGACAAGATTAAAATTTTGAGGCATGAAAATGATAAAATTATTGAAAGAGTATGTGAGCTTAGAGGATTGATTGGTCCTAAAATGGAGACAATGCTTAGTGCATTAAAGGAAGCACAAGATGCTATGGATGTCAGTGATCCAGAAAACCTTAAGTCAACAAAGATGCAATCCTAGTTGTTATTTGGTCACATGACTATTTTGGAGAGTCTCAAAAAGGGTTGGGACACTAGTTTAAGCCTGTTGAAGAACAATTTTGCAAACATATTCAAGTCCATGTAAGTTAGAGAAGCATGTTTGTATAGAAACAGTTTATACATAGAGATTTTGTATGATTTTTGATATGCGGATTCCCATCTTTTTCATTGATGTTAAAGGGGGAATGTAGGAAAATGAAAAATGTGATATTCATCTCAGGGGGAGTTGTGTTTTTAAGTTTTGAGGATTGCAGTGTATTCATGTTGGTACTAATTCTAACACTTAGTCATTTTTCACTAAGTGTTGTCATCAATGCCAAAGGGGGAGATTGTTGGAAAGATACATTGCACAATTCATCTAGTGTTGTCATTGATGGAAACCCTAGTCAATAATCCTATCTGCACTTCAGTATTTGCTTGTACCAGAAGTGAGATTGAAGATATGTGTTAAACTATCAAAGTTGAAATAGGGCATCAGACAAAGTTGTGTTCATTGATTCATATGTAATTTCCTGTTATCATTTTGTGTTGTGGATCTCAAGGAATTTCTTTTGATGTATGAACTATGTTATCCTTGAATCATAGAGCCTTGTATTGATTGGTGTTCAAGTTAGAAGATCCGGTTTGATTATTTTCATTCTAACAGTGTAGAAAGGTCGACTAAATAAATGTAGCGTGTTGTGAATATTTGAGGAGTAATTGTTTAAGTTGTTTTTTGTTCAAAGCATGTTTCTTTGGGTCTTCACTGTGTTTTGTTTGACTTTGTATGATTCGCATTAATAATTGCTTATGCATTGAGCTGACAATTTGTACATGTTTTATATTTTGTAAAAGCTGACATGCAGTTGATGTAATCTCTTAATGTGGATATATATAAGTGATTACTCATATCATTTTGGTGTGTGTTGTGATATGATGTTAAATTTAGAAGGATTATAGATCGATTGTCCATAGTTTCACTTGTGCAGAAAAATATTGGTGATTCGAATTAAAGTAGACAAAGTTTCAAAAGCAGAATCAGATAGAGTGTGAAGAATGTTATTAATGTTCTTAACCAGAACTATAATCAAGCATTAGCAGATGTTATTTCATAGTTCATCCACTCCAGTTGTCTCTATATGTATGTAAGACAGTGAGTCTTCTTCTGGGAAGTAAACCTTTTGTATTTGAGTAGTGAGCTCTAGGCAGTGTGCCTAAATGCATGTGCATTCCCCATTTGTAAACACTTATTTTGAGTATACTCATATTGTGGATTGATCTCCACCGTGGTTTTTCCCCTAAAAGGGTTTCCACATAAAAATCTCCGTGTTATGGTTTTTTGGTTTATTTTCTTGAGTTCTTGCATCTTTCTTTTGGTTCAATGTTATAAGTGGTTTAAAGATCAAGTTAATAAAGTTAAATTTTGCAGAAAATTGATTCACCCCCCCCCTTTCAGTGTTCCTTGATTCTAACAATTGGTATCAGAGCATAGTTCCTTGGAAGAAGCTTAATAGCTTGGGGAAGATCTAGGAATGTGATTCAATGGATTCTGATAGTCTTCAACAACAAATTTTGGTGGCACTAGATGATCTTGATCAGTCCAAATCTGAAGTCCGGGAATTGCAAGCAAGCCTCATGAATGCTGAGAAACTCATTCAATCATTGAAAGATCAAATCAATAAGTCCAGGGAAAAGAGATGGGAACTTTGTGATCAGCTCAAGCAGAAAGAGAGTAAAAATGTGGAAGATGAACACCTAAGTTAAGCCTTGAATAAAAAGACAAAAGAATGTGAAAAGCTCACTAGAGATAATGTTGTCCTGAAGCATGAGATGGAATCTATTGTGATGACGATGACCAAGGAGACTAAAGAGAGAAAGAAGAATGAAGAGAATCTTGCTCAATGCTTGAAAGAAAAATCTGAAGAATGCAGTAGAATCAATGATGGATTGAATCAATTGGAGCTTGAATTGCAGAAATCCAGAAGCAATGAAGAAGAGCTTGAAAGACAGATTGTTACTCTCAGAGATGAACTTGCTACTGCAAATGAATACAAGGAGAAGTTCAAGATTAGCTCGGCTAAGCTTGATAAACTGATTCAAAGTCAAAGGACTGGAAGTGACAAGCTAGGTCTTAGATATGAGAAAGGAGAAAGCTCCAGATTTGGTCAAAGGAATTTTAGATCAGGAAATCATTCAAGCAAAGCTAGAAGGTATCCAGTAAAACAACCCAATGCTCAAAAGTTCAATGGATATTGTTTTGTTTGCAATAAATTTGGTCATATGGCTGCTCAATGTAGAAGCAAAATGAATCCAAGTGGTCCATCATTCTCAGGTCAGTGTTTCAATTGCAATAAGTATGGTCATAAGTCAGTTGAATGCAAAAATATAACAAACAACTCTTTCAATAGAAATTTCAGATGTTATTCTTGCAATAGATTTGGCCATATTGCTAACTAGTGTAGATCAAGATAAAATCAATGGAATAACTAGTTGGGACAAAGAAATGTTGTGTGCTATAATTGTAACAAATTCGGTCACATTGCAAGATTTTGTAGAAACAGGAAGGGTCCGATAAACAAAGGGAAAAATGTGCAAAAGGATGATAAGGGAAAAGGAAAAGTTATTGCAAATCAAATCAGTAATTAAATGAAGAATACATGGGTGAGGAATCAAGTATGCCCTTATAACTCTTGTTCTTAAAATATAATGTCTGTCATGAGATTGTTGCCCCTGTTATGACTATGATCATGCATAACTCGTAAAATTAATTTAATTCAAAGGTACTAATAATACTTATGAGGATTAACAATATAATATAGGTTATCTCTATGGATCACTCAAGGGTCCATTTAGTAAGGAGAAGTCAGAGGTAATATTACATAGAAATGTATGGTTAGTAGGATTTCTCCTAGTCAATGAACATGTCACCATAGCTTCACAGGCTTTCTTTGGATCTACTTAACTCAACATATCCATATGTCACTAAGCCCAAGGTTGGATCTCAATAGGATATATCAATAGGAAACCATAAAAGTATGAATCTATCATATTTGTATTTATGCATATAATCCAAGGGTGGGTACCTTGTATCACAAGCTCAAGCATACAAAAATTATATATTGGGTGTTTCAAACAGGAATTGCATATAGAATTAATTAACAAAGAAGTTTTCAAACAAGAATCACATACAAAATTCATTAACAAGGATTGAAAGGATTTGAAACTAAGCTCAATATGACCACAAGAAACATTAATAAGATCATGACATAATACAATGACACACCTAATACTATTACCAATGTACTATGAATGAAAACACTCAAAAAATACTTACCAAAACACAACCTCAACTTTCATGATTGAATGAAATATGAACCCCTACACCTCAATCAACATAATCTAATGTGCCTATTGCACCTTTTGTTTGATATAGAAACATGAAATCATACAAAATGAGGCATGAATCACCAATGAAATCATGATATGATTAGACACAAACAAATAAGAATGAATACATAAGAAATCACATTTTTGAAGATAACAAAGCATGAAAAAGAATCATACAATATTTCCTATCTATAATGTTTGCAGATCTCCACTTCTTCAACGTGATAGAATAGAAGAATAAGTAAATATCATAATAAAGACTTCAAGTTAAAGAAAATAAGAAGTACAACATTGACATAAGTAAGATGTACATGTGAAAGGAACATAGCTTGGTCAACACTAGAAGCAATTTGATACATCACCATGAAATTGGCAAGATAGTGGGCTATTTGAAAAATTGGGTTCAAGAAATGGGGTCTCATAGTGATGTACATCACTAGAAATGGGGTCTCGCGATGATGTACATCACCATGAGACCCCATTTCTCGGATCCATTTTTTCAAACAGCCCTCTCTCTCTACCATAATCCCTCAACCCTTAAACTATTAAACCCTCAACCCTTAAACCCTAAACCCTAACCCCTCAACCCTCTACCCTCTTGACCCAATACCTTAAATCCTCAACCCTCAACCCTTAAACCCTCAACCCAATACCCTCTACCCTCAACCCTATACCCTCTACCCTTAAACCCTTAAACTCTCTACCCTAATCCCTCAACCCTTAAGCCCTAAACCATCTACCCTCTACCCTATACATTAAACCCTCAACCCTCAACCCTTAAACCCTAAACCCTCTACCCCTATACCCTCTACCCTCTCTATTGGACCCTCAACCCTATATCCTCAATCCTCTACCCTCAACCCTTAAAACCTAAACCCTTAAACCCTCTACCCTCTACCCTCTACCCACTAATCTTGCATGTCTCTCTCAAGTTTCTCCCTCTACCCCCTCTCTCTCTCTCAGTATCTCCCTCCTACCTCCTCTCTCTCTGCGCTCGGGTCTCTCTCACTCTCTCTGAAGTCTCTCTCTATCTCCTCCCTCTATCTCTCTCATCCCACTCCTGTCTCCCTCCCTCTCTCTCCCTCCTCTATCTACCTACATAGCTAGACCCTCTCCCATCTACCCCTCCAACCCTAATCTATGGTCTCTCTCTCTCTCTCTCTCTCTCTCCTCTCTCTCTCTCTCTCTCTCTCTCTCTCTCTCTCTCTCTCCTCTCTCTCTCTCTCTCTCTCTCCTGCCTCCTCTCTCTCTCTCTCTCTCTCTCTCTCTCCTCTCTCTCTCTCTCTCTCTCTCTCTCTCTCTCTCTCTCCCTATCCTATCTATCTATCTATATATATATATCTACGTCTCTATACCTAGTCCCTCAGCCCTTAAGTGTTAAACCCCCAAACCCATGCGGCCATCCCAGCCCTTAACCTTAAACCCTCTAACCTCTACCTCAGCCCAATGGCATCTACCCTCAGCCCTCGCCACTCCTACCCTTCAGCCCGGATTAAACTATCTACCCTAATCCCTTCGACCCCTCAGCCCTGTAATCCTCAGCCACAATCCCTCAACCCATTAGGCCTCCTTCCTCTACCCTCCTATACATTAGAGCCCTCAGCCCTTAAACCCTATAGCCTCTACCCTCTCTATTAGACCCTCAACTCTAATCCCTTAACACTATACCCTCAACCCTATACCCTCAACCCTTAAACGCTCTACCCTAAACCCTCAACCCTCAACCCTCAACTCGTAATCCATAAACCCTTACTCCCTCAACCCTAATCCCTAAGCCCTCAAGCCTCAATCCTCAGCCCTCAGCCCTTAAACCCTAAACCCTCAGCTCCCTATGCCTCACCACCCTAGCACATTGGACCCTCAGCCTAATCCCTCCAGCCCTATGCCCTTAGCCCTATGCCACTCAGCCCTCCTGCCTCGGCCTTAGAGCCCTCAGCCCTCAGCCTTAGGCCCTCGCTCAACCCGTTACCCTCTACCCCTCAGCCTAATCCACTCAACCCTTAGGCCCTTAACCCTCTACCCTCTACCCTGCCATTCCGAGCCACTCAAACCTTAATCCCATGACCCATGGGCCTAAACCCTCCCAACCCCCGCCCACTTCCTATGCTTGGACCCTCAGCTCTAATCCTCAGCCTATACCCCTCAGCCTCGGCCTCTACCTTCTGCCTTAAACCCCTAAACCCATAAAACCCTCTACCCTCACCTCCCCACCCTCTACCTCTCTACCCTAATCCCTCAGCCTAATCCCTCAGCCCAGTACCCTAAACCCTCCTACCCTCCACTGCCCATGGGATCCTCCCGGCCTCATCCTCTTTTTTCCTTCCCTCCTCTTCTCTCGCCACATCTCCTGTCTCCTTCTCGCCTCCATCTCTCCTCCCTCCATCCTTCCTCTCTGCCCTAATCCTAGGCCTTAGGCCATGGGCGGCAAGTGGGCCTCAGCCATCGACCCTTAGGCCCTCACCTTCTGCCCATGGCTCAGTACCCTAGACTCTCAGCCATGATCCCTCAGCCCTTCAAAATCTATGCCCTAAACCCTCAGCCCTCAAGCCATGATCCCTCAGCCCTAATCCCTCAGCCCTTAAAACCCTAAACCCTAAACCCTCAACCCTATACCCTCAACCCTCAATCCCTAAACCCTCAATTATCAACCCTTTATCCCTCAACCCTAATACTTCAACCCTCAACCCTCAAACCCTAATCCCTCAACCCTAAACCCTTAAACCCTAATCCCTCAACCCATAAACCCTTAAACCCTCTAACCTCTATAATATACATTAAACCCTAAACCCTCAATTCTCAACCATCTACCCTATACATTGGATCCTCAACCATATACCCTATACCCTCAACCCTCAACCCTAATCCCTCAACCCTAAACCCTTAAACCCTAAACCTCATCCCTCAACTCTTAAAACCTTAAACTGTCAACCCTTAACCCTTCAACCCTTAAATTTTAAACCCTCAACCATCTACCTTATACATTGGAACCTCAACCCTAATCTCTCAACCTTATACCCTCAACCCCTATCCCTCTCTCTCTATCTATCCATCTCACCTCTCTCTCCCTCCCTCTCTCATACCCTCTCTAATTGTCTTTATCTACCCTCTCCCTCTTTCTATGTACATCTTTCTCAATCAATCCCTACCACTATCTCTCTCTCCATCTCTCTCCCTCTCTCTCCCTCTCTCTCCCACTCCCTCTCTCTCACACTCCCTCTCTCTCCCTATCTTTGAGGTCTCTCCCTCTGGCACCCTACCTAGGTAACTCTCTCTCTATTCCCCCTCTCTCTCTATCCCTCCCAACCTACCTAGAGAAGTCCCTCTCACTCCAACCCCCTCTCTCACACTCCCTCTCTCTCTCTCCCTCTCTCTCAGGTCACTCCCTCCCACACCCTCTCCCTCTCTCAGGTCTCTCTCTCTCACACTCCCTCTCTCTCACTCCCTCTCTCTCCCTATCTCTCATGTCTCCCCCTCTCACCCCCTCACACTCTCAAGTCTTTCCCTCTAGCACCCTACCTACATAAATATCTCTTTCTCTCCCTCTCTCTCCCCCTCTCTCACTCTCTCTCCCTCTCTATCATCTCTCTCTCTCTCCCTATCTCTCATGTCTCTCCCTCTCACCCCCCTCACACTCTCAAGCCTTTCCCTCTAGCACCCTACCTACGTAAATATCTTTTTCTCTCCCTCTCTCTCTCCCCTCTCTCTCTCTCTCTTAAAATTCTCCCTCCCTCTAAATACATACATATAAGCATACAAGCATACATACATATGTACATACAATCTTACAGACATATAAGCATACATACATATTTACATACAATATTACATGCATACATGCATACACTAATACATACATACATACAAGCATGCATACATACATACATACATACATGTCATACAAGCATACATACATACAAACATACAAATATATATACATACATTCAATAGACTAGTATTTAAAACAAATCAAGACATAACATGAACGTGTTATAACACACTCACATTATGTCTTGCTAGACATGTCTTGGGCACAAACGTAAAAAACATGTCAAAACTAAGAAATAACACGTGAGTGCATTATAATGTGTTTGGATTATTTCTTAATTTGGGAATCCCTAAACCTTCGGCTTGGTATTTTCTTTAGAATACCAACCCAAAGGCTTGGAGTGCCTTCCCAACATCCAAAGACGTGTTTTTGCAAATTCTACAATATTTCACATAATCACGTTCATGTTAAACGTCAAGTTTACACATGTTTCAAGGTCAAACAAATCAAACACCCGATTAATGTTAGGCTCTCTCTTAGCTATCTAGCAATGTAATTTTTTTCACATTTTGACAATGTTAAGCCTTTGATCTATAATTTATTTTGTTTGTGTGTTTGTTTTTGGAAAAAACTAATGTTTGGTATTTTTTTCATTATAAATTAACCATTCATCAAAAATTCAAATAAATTACATTTTTAGAAACTAGACTCCATTCTACACATATTAAAAAAAATGATTTTCAATTAGTTTTCAAAATTTATAGGGGTAGCACAGCCAAAATTCTATTTTTTAGGAAGTGTCCACTTTGAAAAATAGTAAAAAATCAAATATTCATTAATAAATTATCAAAAAAATTAGGCATAAACTACATACTGTTAGCTAATTTCTCATTGAAGCAATTTTAAAAATACTAAAAAAAGGTTAACCTTTTGAGGGAGCCACAAAAGTTGCTATGTTATGTTTTTTTTGACAAAAACAACACCAATTTTTGTGGCCCCCTCTTTTGAACCCCTTAATATCTACCATTTTAAAAAAAATATAGTAGTTTAGAAAGTAGAATCGAAGCACTACGATCCTTTTTTTTTTTGCATCTCAAAATTTTGAGTGTAACTATCCTCAATTTCACATCCAAGGTCAGTATATCCTTATTTAAAAAAAAAAGTGGCCACTTAAGTCCCCTTTTTGCCTCCCCATATTTTTGCACTTACCCACATACTTCTTGTAAATCTTATACAACTCAAAATGATATGATGGGGGAATATAATGGAAATTCAAGTACCATTGCATACTTATCCTTACACACTGAACGCCTTTGACATCAATGACAACCTTTGTTCAACAATCTCCCCCTTTGTCATTGATGGAAAATAAAAAAATGTTGGGCCACCCATAAAACGAGTTAGTCACACATGAAGAAATTTCCTCTCTGTAGATTGATTTATCCCCCTTGTAAGATATAGAATTTTGAGTTCACTTTCTATCCCTTTGACATCAATGGAAAAGGTCAACACTCCCCTGTTTATATTTTTGATACTTTGCACAATCTAGAAACTTTTTTCCTAGATAGACTCCCCTTGATTCCATGCTTCGCTATTTATGAAAGTATTCGACAAGACCACCCAACCTTCTTGCGGTAGGGAGAAAATTTTCCCCCTCAACCTGTGCTTCCTCTTGATTCAAGAGGAGGGAGGAATAACTCCTAGCTTCTACCGAAGAAACTCAAATGTCTCCATAAGAAGTGGTTTTATGAATATATCTACTTCTTTCTCCCTTCTCTCAACATACTCCAACTTCACCTCCTTTTTTGTAACTTTCTCTCTCAGAAAATGATACTTGATTTCAATGTGCTTTGTCCTTGAGTGCATTACTATATTATTTGAGATGTTTATAGCACTCGTATTATCATAAATAATGGAAATAGGTTCATCAAACTCAATCTTCATCTCCTTCAGATTTTGTTTCATCCATAATACTTGAGTGCAACATGGTGTTGCAACAATGTATTACACTTCTATAGATAAAGAATCTTAGTCATGTTTCTTGCTCAACCAGGACACCAAAATATCATCAAGAAAGAATGATCCACCACCTATTTTCTTCTTAACATCTATGCTTCCTACCCAATCTACATTTGTGTGTGTGCAATCAGAGTGAAATTTTCACTCTTTGGATACCATAGTCCAAAATCCATTGTAGCCTTCAAATATCCGAATATCCTCTTTACTACTTTTACTTGAGTTTCCTTACCTGTGCTACCTTAAATCTAGCTACCATTCCAACTACCTATAGTATATTTGGTCTAGATGTTATCACATACAACAAACTACCAATCATATATCTATATAGGATTTGGTATGTCAGTGTAGATTCATCATCTTTACTCAACTTGCATCCTATAATCATACATGTACCTACCAATTTTCAATCTTCCATCTTGAACTTTCCTAACATTTCCTTTATGTACTTGCTCTAGGAAATGAATATTCCTTTGTCTAATCGTGCAATTTGCAACCAAAGAAAGAAAGATAATTCACCTAGCATTGGCATTTCGAACTCACTTTGTATTGCTTCTGAAACTCTATGCACGTTCCATCACTACTGCCACCAAAAATGATATCATCTATGTAGATCACAACTATCAGTAGTTGATCACCTTTTTTTTTATGTACATATTACTATTTTCACTTCCTCTCACGAACCCCCCTTGTTGCTGCAATATCCATCCAACCTTGAATACAAATCTCTAAGAGAGTTTTTGAGTCCATAAAGAGCCTTCTTCAATATGCATACATAATATGGATTGTAAGAACATTGAAACCTTTCCAGTTGTTCAATATAAACTTATTCTTCAATATGCCCATCATAAAAGATGACTTAACATCTATCTAGTAAATTGAAATTCATGAATGTTGAAAGAGCTAAAAACATCATGATTGCTTCCACTCTTGGTATCGAAGAAATTTTCTCTTCAAAATCTATGCCTTCAACCTGAGCATATCCTTTGCACATAATTATAGCCTTGTTCCATATCACTTCACCTTCTTCATTTATTTTGATTTTGAAAACCCACTTAGTTCCAATCACATTCTTGCCTTTAGGTTTTGGGACTAGTTCCCAAGTTTCATTCTTCTTGATTTGATTCAACTCTTCCTCCACAACTTCTATCCAACCTTTCTCTTTGCTTTTTTCTTTATAGGACAAGCTCTATCTTTGATAGTAATACAAATTATGATTTCTCATTTTCCTTCTCAAGTCTCTTGTGGGTTTGAACCCCTTATCTTTATCTCTTATAATCTATTCTTCAAAGTGATCCTTTTGAACATTGCTGGAGTTTTTGTAACAACTTTTGAATCTTCATCAGTGTTATAGATTGGTTCTTCATCATCTTCTACTTTTGAAGCACCAGTAGATCGAATTGTTTTATCAACTCTAACATTTTCACTTTCCACAATCCTCTTTAGTCTTTTGTTATAACATCTATATTCTTTACTTTTCAAATAATAACTAAGAAAGATACCTGTCATCAGATCTGGAATCAAAATTACCCAAATTTTCTTCATCCAATTTAATGTAGAATTAGCTTCCAAATATCTTGAGATGTCTAACTAAAGCTAGTCTTCCTCTCCATAGCTCATATGGTGTTTTATTAGTATTGCATATGATATGAGATCTATTCAAAATATATACAGTAGTTTGAACTACTTCTCTCAAGTACATATCCTATAGATTTTCTTGACTCGACATTGTTCTTGCCATCTCCTATATAGTCCTGATCTTCCTTTTTGCAACTCCATTCTGCTACAGAGTCCTAGGAGTAGAAAATCATCTTTGGATCCCATGATCTTCATAGAATTGTTCATACTTGTCAAAAATGAATTCTCCACCTTTGTATGATCTCAAAACCTTGATTTTTCTTTTGGTTTCATTCTCTACTAATACCATGAATGAATTAAAATTCTCAAATTCTTTTGACTTATCTTTTAGAAAAAGTAATCCAAGTCATTCTAGTGTAACCATCAATAAGAATCATGAACTACCTGTCACCTTGTATAATATTTGTCCTCATAGGTCTGCATAGGTCTGTATGAACCAAATCCAATGGTTTTGATGTAGAATACTCCTTAATAAGAAATATTGTCTTTGTTTTTTTTCCCTCATGGCATGGTTTGTAGCTGATAGATTGAGGCTTCTTGATATTTTGAATAGCCTAGACCATTCCTCTTGAGCTAATATTCCCTATGTCATCAAAATTAATGTGTCCTAGCCTTTTGTGCCACAAACAACTTTCGTCTCTCTACACTGTAAGAGAGTTTTATCCATGTTCATCTCACTGAGATTATATATGTCACTATTTGTCCTACTTCCTTTTGCAATTAATTATCCAATACTTGATTTCATAATTTCACAACCTTCAACAATAAAGGATAGCTTATAACCTTTATCACACATCTAACTTACACTTAATACATTATGCTATAATCCTTCAACATACAAAACATCAGCAATTTTTGTTCTACCGCCATCAAGACTCAAAGTACTCTTGCTGGAGATTTCAGCAATGGAATTATTTCCAAGAGTTACAAAACCTCCTTCAAATTTATTAAAATTCATGAACTTACTCTTATCTCTAGTCATGTGGCTTGAACATCTATTGTCTATGATCCACATAATCTTCTCCTTTTGAGCATGTAGATCAGTTTGAGAAATCATTGATTTCTTTGAATTCTTTTCTTCTGGAACCTTCTTCCATACTTTATCTAATTCATGACTCCTACTTTCTGATCATTTTCTTCCTCTTTCCAATAGAGGAGTATTCAAAAAAAAAAATTGTAGTTCCTAGAAATGTGTCCAAATTTGTTTCATTTGTAGAAAATAATATTAAAATTGTATAGAGGTGCAAATGCATTACTATTGAGAATGATATTTCTTCTTATCAAAGCTTTTCTACAATCCATAACCTTAAGACCAAAATTATTGCAATTAAAATAATAACCAAAAAAAGAATAGCTAAACCTGGTTTTGTGTCCCTATCTTTTGGATCTTCTAATATTCTTCTAAACTTGAATAAAGTCACCATTCTATGTTTTTCTTTCATCACTTGCAATAACTCTTTCAAAAAATTTACTTCTAAAACCAATCACTTCCAAACTTGCATTAGCAGGCTTCACTGACTATTATGTCACCTTCTTCTTCTAATCATCAAAACTAATTTTGGTTTTGACATGCAAAGATCTCTAACATCCCAATATTTGATCTATAGTTTCATCACTCTTTCCAAACTTCATTTACAACTAATGATTTTCATTCTCAAGCTCTTTTCTCATCAACACAATTTCTGCCTCAAGTTTCTCATAGTCCTTGTCCTTTAACAATAATTTTTGGTTAGAACTTCTTCAATCCTTTTTTCTTTTGTTACCTGAATCTTTAGATCAATAATCATCTTCTCTTCTTTCTCTAGATCAAGAGATACCTTTTATTTATCCTTCACTTCTTCTCTTCTTCAACCTCTTAATCTCTTTTCCAACACATAGCAGTTCTTCCACAAGATCTACTTCATCTTCAATATTTCTAGAATCAATTTATGCATCTTCTTTAGTAGTTTCAAAAGCCATAAATACAACCTTTTCTTTTTCATCTCTAGAGATATCTTCATCTTCTTCATCAGTAGAGTAGTCTTCCTCATTAGTGTAGAAACTCTTTTGTTTCCTCTAAACTTTATTCCTTCTATGAAATGATTTATTTCCATACTTTTGCTCAATGTTGTTAGAGTCCTTATGGGGACATTTAGCCATAAAATGTGCTACTTCACTATAATTGAAACACTTGAAAGGTAATTTACCTTTATACTTACTGGAACCTCTTTGTAGCTTTCTAACAAAATTGGCTTCCTTTGGATCTGATCCAATATCAAAATCTAGATCAACTTGCCTCTTAGATACTCGAGGTGTCACGTATTTCCTTATAGATTTTTCACTTTCAAATCTCATTTCAAAAGTATTTACAATTACATGCACTTCAAATATCTTCAAAACATTTACATCCTTAGCTTCTTTAATTGAAAAGACTTTAGAATCAAACCTCTTAGGAAGAGATCTTAGTACTTTTTTCACAACATTATTTTCTTTTAGTTCCTTACCAAAACCTCAGATAGAGTTGAAAACTTCATCAACCCAGAGTAGGAATGTGGAAATATTCTCATCTTCTTTCTTCTTTAGGCTTTCATACTAAGATCTATGAGTTTGTAGCTTTTCCTCTTTGACTTTGTCATCTCCTTCATGTAGATAGTATGCAATTTTTCCCATACTTTGTTTTTTTGCACTGCATCACTTTCACAAATTCAAAGTTAGTTAATCCACATAAAATAACATTCCTAGCCTTAGCATTTGTTTCACAAGACTTCTTTTTGGCCTGATCCCTAGGATATTTTTCAAGAAGCTCATATCCCTCTATAACTGACATCTAGATATCAAGTCCTAGTGCCATCAAGTAGGGTTCCATCCTAACTTTCTAGAATACATAATTGGATCCATCAAAAAGTGGTGCTTTATTTGCAAACAATCCTTCCTAACCAACTAAGTCTGTCATCCCAGAACTACCTTAAGTTGTTAGGCTTCTTTAAAGGAACTTGGCTTTGATACCAATTGAAGGGAACACAATCTACTAAGAGGGGGGTGAATCAGTAGATCTAATCAATTCAAAAATCTTAACTTCAACTCAAAAATCATATCATGCAGCTTGAATTTTCACTACTACTAATCAAGCATTGAGCACACATTCACATAAATTAAACACTAGATATACATGGAAACCTAATATGGGAAAAAACCATGATGAGAATAGTTGTTTGGATCTACTATCCAAATCCAACCTCACAAGAAGAAATATATAAGTGAATTTTACAATATGAAGTAGGCATCAACCTACTGAAGCCACCAATCCCCTAATGTATTTTTAGGCACCAACCTACAAGAGACACCAATCCCCAACAAAACAATACAAGAGGTAGAACACCAGTCCTACTGGATTATAGAGATAAAGCTTGTGGATCTTCTATATAGTTGAAGACCTCTCATACGCATGCTAGAGTTACAACTGACACTCTTCCACATTGCATATGATCTTCTGATACAAACACACACACTAAAATGCAACTCTCCCTTTTATATTCACCACCTCTTCAATTTACACCTGCAACCAAATTTTTTTCACACCGGTGTAATTCTACTTCACATATGCATCATATCAATAGATAAATATGTGCATGGAATTGCATTAATACTCTTTTATGTTGGCCAAGGATCCATAAATAACTAGGATGACATAAGGTGGACTTAAATTCAAATTATATGAAACATGTAGCAAGTCAGTCAAAAAATAAATTTTGATTCTGCCAAAATAACATGATGTTGTGCGCTACCACAAAAACCTCAATTAGGTCCTATCTTAACACCACACACAAGATTTGGATTTTGCACGTTACTAGTCATTACTGCACAAGTCTCAAACACCAACTGGTTGACACATAGACTTAGAGATCTTTCTATCACTTCAATATTTTTGCATGTTGAACATATCTTCCATAAACTCTAGAATATGATAGAACAAGTGTAGGAATACTCTCCTTTCAAACTGCGGAGCCTACAACATCTCCAGAAGGGAGACCTAAGAACACTAAAACTAATATATACTAAACTGAAACATTCTGGTACAATATTCTAGACCAACATGATATTGCAAGCATACAACAATCATAAAAACACTCCTTAGTATCTAATAATATATGTTTCTCAATTTAGTGATATGATTGATATGACAATACAATTACCAACACAAATAGGTATGCAACCACATTGAACTTCTAACATATAACATACTTCTTATAAATCTTTTGTAACTCAAAATGATATGATAGTGAAATATAATGATAATTCAAGTACCATTGCATACTTAGCGTTACACAGTGAACTCCTTTCATATCAATCTTATTACTACATCAAACCTTTGACATCAATGACAACCTTTGTTCAACACCATGAGGATCACCATTGGTCCAACTTGCCAATAATCGATCACACACACATAAAGCATTAGGGTAGGATGTTAGAGAGCTAGTTAGGGAGTTTCATCACAGTGCTCGAAGGCATGACACCTGTGGAACCTTGTAATCCTCTCATACAGAGGAGGATACTTGATCTTACAAGACCTAAGCTCCTTGAGTTGGCGTGTCTTCCCAAAAATCCTTAGTCTGTACTAGCACTTAAGGCACAAGAGGGGCATTCGTTATCTTAGTTAATTATTTCCTTGTGTTTCATTAATTATCACTTGATTAAATGAATCCCCACCTATGATCAACCTACTTTCCACTTTGGGTCAGGGACACATTGGGAGCCACTCCCATAACCCTCTCTAGTACCTTCTTCCTAGGCTCTTCACACTCACCAATGAGTCTGGCACAAAAACCAATACAAAAATACATTTTTTCTCAATATCAATGAAACTTTACCTCAATGCATAATGTCACATTTCATGATGTTCCATATTTTCAAAACATACAAATTCAATCATTGTCATACAAAGCTTTCAAAATTTTCAAATATTTTAACAAAGAAAAAACTAGGGTTTTCCCAATTCCACCATTAAAATTCATCAAATTTTCAAATTTTAAAAATTAAAATTCTAAGAATACCCTTTGGTTGCAAATATGCCCAACATCCCTCTTACGCTATAAAATTGATATTTTTATTATTTCCCAAAAAAAGGGGCATGGTAACCTTATATTTTTGAAATTTTCCAAAATTTAAATAAATCTACACTACATTTAATTAAAATTGTGAAATGAAAGGAGATGGGAGGATTCTACACTCCTCTAATCATTACAAACAAACTTGAAGAAAAATGCTCAAACAAATTAAAAACAAGGAAAATACCTCAATGCCCTTCAAATTTTGAAATGTGTTTTGCCAAACATGTCAAAACAAGGAGTCACGAAATCAACTTCATATCCCAATGAATCGAAACTTGTTGAATTTCGGTAATAATTGCACTCCCAGCCAACAAATCAAATTTCCACCCAAAAGAGGGTTTTTCTCTAACAAAAAAAATCTCAAAGTAAAATTACATAATCAAATAAAATCCGCTTTTTTCCTTTTTACACTTTTTCTAATTTCAAATTTAATAATATAAAATTTATTTTCTATTCCTTTAATTCCAAGTTTTCCCCAAACCCCAATTACACATTTAAATTCATTCCTAAATAACATATATCATTCAAATTTATGCTTTAAATCCATATAAGTATATTCCTTTAAATTTATGGAAATCAAAATTCGAATAGGATAATTAAATCACACATAATTCACAATTCCCAACATGAGGAATTTTGAAATTTTAATTAAATAATAATGTATTTTTATTCTATTTCCCCTTTTTCCCAAACCACAAAGAATATTTTAATAATAAATATTAGAATCATTTAAATTTCTAATACTTCAATTGCAGTCCAAAACATAGAATTTAAATCATCAATTAAATTAGACATTCACTGGTCATTCACAACACATAGGGATTTCAAAACAACTCCTAAATAGGATTTGTGTTCACATAAGATCAAATATGACACGTATCATACTCGATTTCAGTTCGACCAAAAAATGGATATGAAGGGGCCCATTGTGACATCTCTGATTTAACCATCATTGGGGAATAACTTAGACCTGTATAGCCAAGTGGAGAAATAAAGTTGTACCTATAACCATTCAACGCACATCAAGGGTACATGCTCAATGTATATATAGTCGAAGCACATCATAATCATCCTAACAAGGTCCAATAGCATAAACATAAAATGACATATGTACATCCATCATACAAATACTTAAATAAATCATTCCTTTTAAACATCAATAATCAAGCTCACATTTAATCATAGCATAAATAATGCATATCACTAAACTGAAGCATAATAATAAACCAATCATGTAACTGCACAAAATGCCACCAACCGACATGTTGAGGAATCTCATCTCAAACATGTGGTGGTTCATACACACCAATCAGAGCCATAAAATAATCGCCATACCAATCATGAGGAAATGGTGAAGCTAAATCATCGATCTCACATTAACAAGATGCAAACGGGAGGGGTACTACATATCTTGCTAGGATGAGAAAAGTGTCATCTTTGAAGTGGCCATTGATGAGCTATTAGGAATAAATATGAAGGGTAATCATAGTAACCAAACCCTATGAATCCTTATGAGTAAAGATAGCCAAAATATTCAACAAAATAACATATAGTGATGGGGAAAGAGGGCATCCCTAATAGATAGATTGAAACATGTTGAAGCTCTTAAAAAATCTACATTAATTGAGACAAATTAAGACATCTGAAAAGGGTTTGACCAAATTGAAAGATGAATTCCTCAATCTAAGAGCTTCAAACATGTTTACTATGAATGGCCATCCAATTTGGTCATAATCCTTCTTACTTTCTAGCTTGGGGAAAATATTGAACTACTAAGAGGCCCTAACCCATTCCATCCCTTTCAAGACAATAATGATATAATCTAGAATGCAACAACTTCTTTTAGCAATGATATTATCTAGAATGTAGCCACTTATTTTGAATTTCATTTGTTTGGGTCACACAATAGAAGGAAAAATATGCTTGATGTGAAGGGCCAAAGATTGAGAATACAATCTAAGTGATATGACTCTAGTGGATAATTATGTGGAAAGGGGGATCAAAAGGGGGTCCAACATGACCACTTTTTCCCTCAAATCTATAAAAAAAAGAACTTCGATGAGTAATTTGAGATGCCTATGCTAAAGAATTTACATGTGAAGATAATTTAGGTACTTGTAGAGAATACATTTTAAGTTGAAAAAGTAATTTATATTAAAAAAATTACTTCTCGATTTCAAATTATTCAAGTACTTGTAGACAATACATGTGAAAATGGTTAAGAACATATTAGAAAGTATTTTATCCTACTTTATAATATAAATGTATGTAGATGATCTAAAATATTCATAAAAAAAATATATTTAAAAATGATTAAGAAAGTTTACATCAATTAGAACAAAAAACTAGTTTATCTTGTTAAACCTTAAATACTCAGAAAAATATATTTTAAATATTTGTAAAGAATATATATGAAAATATTGGGGTTCATCCAATAGTGTGATGGTAAAATTGCGGCATTATAGTTGTTGTTACAATGGTTCAAATCTTCGTTGGGCTATTGTGACCACAGGGTTTGTGTCCCTACTAATGTGCTTGCAGGTTTGGACTATTCAAGTTGTTGTACATTCATGATGGAGATGAGGTCCTTCGTTGTGGCCTTACCTGAACTTGGACCAGACTAAAAATTTCATGCTTAATTAGAAAGTTTACATCAAAATTTGTTTCTTCCTCTTTCATGGTAGAATAGGAGATGAAAGCGATCATAGAGAGAAAAAGGAGGACTAATGGAGTAGAGTGTAGTTTCTTCCCAAAATGGAGGCTTTTAATTATTCCGATCAACTCTTAACTACTGAAAACAAGGCAAACTGAGGTAAGAGAATTTACAAGTTGTTCCCGCCGCCTGCAAATTTCAAAGATGTTAGGCTAGTGTCAACATTCCACTTAGAACATCTAACGATTCGTTCCTTCGTTCAAATTGGGGGCCTACATAGGCGGCGAACTTTGTCTTCAAACCTCATATTCTAACACTGAAATTCAATGGAAGGTCATATTTGAACGCTTTTCTTTTTCTGCCTGCCCTCTCTCTAACTATTGCCATATTTGCATACCAAACGACAGTCCCCACAAAATGAATGCATGGTTTCCTTTTATGTACATACATTTCTCCCCATTTACTGCCTCTCTAGTACACCTCTTCCTCTCTTGTATGCATCAACATTCTTACACAAATTTAGGCTAAGAGAAAATTGCGTAGAATTGCAATGGATTTCAGCTCAACTCATTCTTGTTGGATCATGAAGATGGCGTTGATTCTTCTCATCTCTATCACAATATCATTTAATGCTGAAAGTGCAGATGGAAGGAGTCTTGTGAAGGGAAAACCCATGCAGAATAAATTTCTAGATGAACCAATTGTAGTGAAAGAGAAGCTCAATAGACAGCCTGCCCAGCGCTTATCCGAGTGGAAGCAGAGTCCTTGGAGATCAGAAAGCATATTGAAGAAAATACTTCTATCTTCTCCAAGTCCTGGTGTAGGCCACCGATAGCCAAACAGTGACCACATGTAAGACAGGGGAAGCAGTAACAATACTTTTTGCTATGCATTAATGGATGCCCCATCAATGCTATCTAAACCAGTGGCAAAACAATTTATTAGGGTCAATTAATCTCATGTAAGGTAGGAAAAAGCCATCATTTGATGTTGTTACTACAGTTCATATCTGTCTTATCAACCTATTTTTGAATAGGGTGCTCACAACTTGTTTTGTATGATTACTTAAAGAAACTATACAAAATATTGAAATCTTCAAGCTTTCCCTTGCACTTTATCTTAATAAGAGTAAAGGAACATCTCATGCTTTCAGTTCTCAATTGTGCTCAGCTAAAAAACTAGACACTTTATTAGTTCCGCCCAATGGAACTATTGCTGTAAGCATGCTTTTACATGGTGATTAGTCTGTTCAGTTTCAATTAATATTATTCAGTTTTAATTTGAATAAAAATTTAGGGTAGTATAATTTTGTACATGTTTACTTCAAATATTAGTTAAATGGTTTATTTTGCTTTGTTATTGGACTGGATTTTGGTATGGAAGTGTTCTCCCAAGTCCCAATATAAGAGAAGGCATGACAGTTGAAGTCTTCTACTACATTTAATTGTTTTTGTTGACACACAATCAACAAAAAAAGATGTTTATATCTCAAAAAATGTTTCTAGACAAATGCTGTTGGAATAGACATTATTGATTTATGTTGCCTTCAACAAGGTTTTTATTTCATCTACTACACATTCTCTCAACATAATTTGCCCTTCCCCTCATACAAAATTCTTTGCAATTGTTTTTCTTGTACTCTCTCCCTTTTAGCAATTTCACTGTGCCTTGAAACTATAAACCATGGTGTCCTAGAAGGAAAACCTCAAGAGAAAAAAGCAAAGACATTAAATCCTCACTAGCAAAAATTTCAGTGTTGCTCATTGATACAAGCCACCCACTCGGATGCTTTGATAACACTTGACATAGGTTGCAGCCAAACAACTCACAGCTCACCCAAAAACCCCATGTGCAGCTTTGTGGAAGCAAACCAGAGTTCTCCTTTTACCACAGGTCAACCTGCAATAACTGACACCTATGACAACCCTACATGTAGCAACTCAAACACACATCTATGGAGACCAACCCTTCATGCACCTTTGACACGTACAACTACACATGGACACCATTGGAACAACAGATCCAAACAACATATTTAATTGCATAAAATATTTCTCTCTTTGCATGCAGGGACTTGTGCTTCCCCTGTTCGCACTCACATACAAGCACGCTCAGCTCCTTGGTTGTACAAACTCAACCTCGTTCTCTCTCCCCTCCTTACTCACATGACATTGTTGTTCACACACATCTACACATTCACAGGCTACACACTTGCATCTTATCTACTATTATTGCTCACACACCCTCTTTCTCTTATATTGCTACCCTGTTGGTGTCACGTGTGCTCTTCACCTTCTCTCCTCGCCAGGCTGCCCAATCAGTCTCATGCACAGGCTTCACCTTTTGTTTGCCACACTGCTGAGTTGATCTCACATGTGCTCTTCACCTTCTCTTGCCACACTACCCAGTCGATCTCATATACAGTCTTCACCCTTTGTTCGCCTCAGTATGTGAGCCCTTTGCCTTCGATGACTTGCTCATGGTTCTTCTTCTTCGTTGGCACCTCTAGTCAGCTTCTCATGAGCATTTTATTTAACCATGCCCTTTGCTCGACCTCCTCAGCCTACAACTTTCTCCTTTGTTGCCAAACTCCCTGCCACTCTCTCAGTCCTTGTTAGCTGCTCATGTGCCTATCTGCACTCTTTCTTTTTCTCTCGACTGACTATTTGTACCACTTCTTTTTCACAACCATGCTCACCTCGGCTCCTTGTTGTCTCCTCTTGACTCTTCACATACCCTTCCAAAACCTTCCTCTTTGCCGGCCTTTTCTTTGGTTCCTGCCCAAATTCTTGGGCATTCAAACTCACCAAACCTGTCACACGCACGAGTTCTGCATTCAATGTCATATGTGCGCCTAAACCTACTTCGGATCATGCTCGATTATTCTCTTGTGCACTCCAAGCTCCTCATAAATGCTATGAGTACAATCACTTCTCAATGGCTTCTTTCAGCCATTCACGTCATCCTCCAACTTATATTACGTTGGAAATAAGTCGCATGTGGATCAAAGATGTCCGCTCTTAAAGTGGTCAGAAGGTTCAATGGTAGAGCAGTCTTCGGTTTGAGTCTTAGCTGGTTTATGAAAGCTTGACATGGTATTAGAGTCAAGACAGATTAAGAGTTCCAAGCATTCTATAGAATGACTTATGGAGGGTGTTAAAAATAAGTCACACCCGATCAAAGATGGACTAGTCTTAAAGGGGCTAATAGATCAATGGTAGAGCACTCCAACATGACATGGAAGGTCCTAGGTTTGAGTCCTAGGTGGTCCATGAAAAGCTCAACATCTTATGTCTTTCCACAATTAATGTGACCAGTGACAGAGCACTCCAACAGCAGATAAAAGTTCCTAGATTTGAGTTATAACTGGTCCATGAAAAGTTCAGTATCTTATGTCTTTTCACAATTGATATGATCACCAGTAGAGCACTCCAATAACATGGAAGATCCTATATTTGAATCCTGACTGATCCATGAAAAATTCAACATATTCTATCCTTCCACAGTTAATGTGCTATTGCTACGTACCAGTCATCTCAAGCATCAAACGCCGATCTTTCCTCCTATGCAAACGATTTCTTTCGCTGCTAAAATCTGCTCCTCTATCCTTTATGTCATCGTCTATTTCCCGATGAATCTCCTTCAATGTTGTTGCAACTCCCCTTTTGCGGCCAAACCATCCTTAGCCAATTCACTACTCAAACATGGCAGTCCAAATCGGTCCTCAACCTCATCGCCACTTCCTTTTTTGGTTTTCCACCTCCTCCATGTGGCTATTCGGGCCCTTCCTCAACCCCTTTATGCACCTCTACATTCATGGAGCCAATAAACATTATTTACAACACCTACTTCTACGTCCATGTCAGCAACCAACGCTTCCACCCCCACCTCGTCATCTTGTCGGCCTACTCTCATTCAGCCACTTCTCTAATTCGTCAGCTATCCTGTACTCTACATCATACGGGACCGACCTTTTGTCATTCTTGCTGCACCTCACTCATCAATCCCGCCATGCTCTTGTTGTACGTGTAACTGCAGCATCATTGCTTCCTCTTCGTGACCTTCGATCACCTTGTAATATTTTTGTCATGCTGCCTTCTAAACTTGCAACCTTGTGGTTGCAAGTGTGCTGCCTCTTTCCAAGTGTCTCGCCTCCTTTTGCTGCAAGTGCCCATCACTTTTATGGGTATACCTCTAGTTATTGCAAGTAGCCTCCTCTTCTATAGCAGCTCCCTGTTGCTGCGAGTAGCCACCTTTGCTGAAATGCCTCTGCACCATGCCATGGCCCATAACACTGTTGGAGCGGAGTGTCAGAATAAGTCATAACAGTATTGTATGTATGCAGTATATGTGTCATCAGCATGTCAATAAGGAGCAGTAGACGGGTCTGTTAGTCTCTTAGTTTGCTGTCATTAGTTGTCAACAGTTCCAGATAGATGTCAGTCATATTCAGTTTGCTGTTGAAGTCCTTAGCAGAATTATTGGATGACTCTTGAGGTTATTGTATCTATATATATATCAGAATTATTGGATGTCTGTTGAGGTTATTGTATCTATATATATATCCTCTAATGAATAAAGAATGTAGTGATTGTTTTGTATATTGTTTCAATTTCTAATTTGGTATTAGAGCACCTCGATCTGCAACACCTGCTGTAGTCATACTCCAACGTAGCTGTCCTTTCTTTCCTGTTAAAGCTGCAGAAGCATATGAAATTTGGAATGTCATAAGCCTGAGTTGTGGTTGTGTATTTCCCTTGCTTCTGTGGATATAGAGGGCGTGATGGAAAATGTGTGTAAATCTGTTGAAGATGCATTCTTAGCCTCTCTTCACTAACCTAGAGCCCCCATCGGTATAGCCAAGACAGCTCGTGGATTTTGAGTGACTTGTGATATTGCTGCTGCACCTGTAGGCTGAAGATTTTTTGAGTGAAACCTTTGAAGATTGTTTTATCAAATATTGTATTATTGTTGTTGTTTTATCAAATATTGTATTATTGTTGTGGATAGTTTAGTGTCAGATCTCAAGCATGCATTTATCAGACGGAAAGCTCTGCTTGGGCTGACTTGTGTTTGAAAGGATTTTGTGTGGGGTGCATGGAAAAGGCCATGCATTGTTATTGAATCTGCTTTCTGTTGGATTGTTGTGAACAACCTGTTTGAGAGAGAATAAAATTAGCCGCTAGTGCATAGCATAAGCCATCTGAAAGTGTAAATCCAACTACTGTTGAGTAGCCCGTTGCAGCTGTAAGAGTGAAGAGAATGTCAATCGTTGTTGAAGAATCACTAGATGATAGTGATGATGATCTTATTGAAGATGAGACAATTGTTCTACTTTGAAGAGGCCAACACTTTGAAGACAAGGAGAGATGGGGTAGAGAATAGTTAGATGCTCAATAGTCCGAGGTGCTTGTGGATCAAAGAAGGTATACCTTATTGGGGTTATGAGACATACATTGTGAGGATTGATGTCCAATTGCTCAGAGGGATCCAAAGACTGAAAGTTCAGCATCATACCTTTACAAGAGTGATTAGACACTTCATATGCAAATGGTGTTCAATGATGTTAGGAACTTGGATTATAGCTAAGTGACTCTACTTGGGAGCAAATTGAAGAATTTTTACTGGTTCGAGAACTGTTTTCAAAGAACACAGTTCTGCATAATGTATTGTTTAGGTGTATGTTGTTAGTCAATAATTTTTGTAGCGTTAAGAGGGGGTGTTGGAATATATGCTCCAACATAATTGGGAGTGTTAGAATAAGTCATAATAGCATTGTATGTGTGTAGTATATGTGTCCTTAGCATGTCAATAAGGAGCAGTAGACGGATCAATTCGTCTCTTAGTTTGTTGTCATTAGTTGTCGTCAGTTCCAAATCGTTGTCAATCATATATAGTTTGTTGTCGAATTCCTTAGCAGAATTATTGGATGACGGTTGAGGTTATTGTATCTATATATATGTATCCTCTAATGAATAAAGAATGTAGTGATTATTTTGTATATTGTTTCAGTTTCTAATTAACATAGTATAATAGTCACTATAAATCCATTTTGTGCACATCCTGCAATCATGGCATTCCATGAGACTACATCATATGAAATTGTTTTCATTTTTAGCTACCATTTTTGTTTTCTTGTTGAGCTGCAGTTCATATGGATCAGTTAGGGTGCAAACCTAGGACCTTTCATTTGCTATTGGAATGCTCTACCAACTGAATTACTAGCTCCTCTTTGACCAGCCCATTGCAATCCAAGTGTGGCTTATTTCCAACACTCCTCTTAAGCCACACTGCAGATGTTTGGGGCTCCTAACCTGATCTAATACAACATGTTGAGGTACATCTCATAAGGACCGGCTAGGACGCAAACCTAGAACCTTTCATTTGTTGGTGGAGTGCTCTACCAACTAAGCTACTGACCCCTTTTTGACCAGCCCAACATCAATTTAAGTGTGACTTATTTCAAAACATTCTTTGATAATGTATTGTTGGCCACGAAAATCTTCACAGCCCTTTTATTTAACTCTGTACACTTGACTGTGCTCCTTGCACACACAAAAATACCGGCCAAATTTGCCTGATATTGCAGTGATCTGATTTTCAGTCAAACACTTCATATCTATAAAGCTATATCATTGTATAGTCATCTTTCAATGATTATTTCATCTATCATCTTCGATGCATTTTTAGTTTTTGCAGATGATATGTTTGGGAATTATCCAATGGGCTCTGTAGAGCATGATTTTATCCCGAGCTCTAATAAAACTTATTAGCTTATTCCTTATGACGTTGGATTACAATGCTTTGTAAAATGCATGGTCAGCATCATCGCCCTCTGCAATGGCAGTTCACATCCTTGAAAAGTAGTCTATATATCCTTTTATATAACTGGCAGAGTCTGTGTTGTAACAGTACAATTCTCCCTTGCCTTGGAGGTTTAGACGGAAAATTTGATAGTCTGCATTACGTACATAAATGCTTTGGTTGCATTGATGTCATGGCCCAAAAGAAGTCTTCAAACCACCTTTATGCGAGATTTTTTTGTGATACAAGTCATGGACAGTGGAGAATATTTTTGTACATGCTGCTCCTGAGCAAAATATGGAATCATTTGCAGCCAAATGATTACATAGAATACAAGCTTTTATTCCCCAATATTAAAGAAAAAATTTCACTTAAAGAGTGTCACCAATTGGCAATAAAGCCACCACAATACTCAGAGAGTGATATAAAGTTCTAGCCCCTTCTCTTGAGCAGCTACTGAAGGCATCCTGCTAAAAAATAGATGTATTGCTTTCTAAAACAGACTCAATAATGCATATGGATACTGTGCTCAATATTTATAAAGGGAACTTAATGATAGCAAACTGTAATGGAGGCAAGTAAACCCATACGGTCATTGCAGCATGGGAGCAATCTGAATGAGAGAAACTCTCATCTAGGCTCACAATCTTCCTTGTTACAGTTAATCTGTACCTTGAAATAACTTTGAAAATTCCCCATATAGTTAGTATCTTTAGGGCGAGTAATTCATCTAATTCATATCTTTTATAATTCCGGAACGTTTATCAGTAAGCCCATGTTGTAACAATCGCTGCAGTACATCTCCATTAGCATTTTTCTGCAGATTTTATTCACTTTTAGTATACAACCAGAAAGACTTTTGGCTATATTCTTTTTTCATATTAATAAGAAGCTCCTCATTAGCAAAATACACAAAATTGACTACAATATGTAATGCATATTTTGATTCTGCCCTGTATCTTACACTGGACGCCTCTGGCAAAATTTACAAACTTTGAGCATCAGATAATTACCATTTTAATTCTACCATTGAATGCAAAATTTAGATCTCAAATGTAATATAATGTACATTTTATTTCTGCATCAAAATCTCTTTCACAAAGTTTACTGCTTGAGATATAATATAACGCATATTTTGACCTACCCTGTTTCCGGATAATTCTCGTTGTATCTTGCTATGATTGTAAATTTACATTAGGTTGATAGTAGTTCAGCCTATCAAGTTTACACAGTAATAGCCATTGACGAGCAGTATACAGTTATGTTAAATGAACTTCTTAGCTCAAGATCCAGTTTAAGCCAACACATAGGACTTCTTGTAGCCAAGTATGCAAACTAACCAGTTATGTCTAATTTTTGTGCTGCTCAAGATTCTCTATATTGACTTCCAGAGAACTATCTTTCTATTCTTTTGAATTACGTATTCTGATTTTTTAGGTTAATCAACTAGTTTGAAATTCAAAATATTTTTTTGCAGCTTAAAAGACGGTAACAGTGTTGGCAATAAGCCTAAATTTTCATATTGTTCCTCTACTACTGCAACCATCAAAGCCACCGTATGAATATCCCAATATGCAGTTGAAACTTCAACATTATAAGGTTTCTGACTCCTTTCAAATATCATATGTTTTCCAGTACCTGTATTCTTCCCCTCTCACTTAGGCAGAACTGTCCTGCCAACATTTGACAGCAACAAGGCTGCCATGCACCTCTTGTTTATAAAGCTAAAACTGATAGCAGTGGATGGCCATTGGGTTGATCTCAAAAGATTAGTATCAAAATAAATTATAATACTAGCATATCAAATGATTAAGATATTTTACATATTTAAATATTGACACCTATTCAATATAGAAAGAAATTAGATAAAAATTTTAATTTCACTTCAATAATGTTTCTCTAGTAAATATGAGAAAATTAATTATATAACAAGTGTATGGGGAAGGATTTCATTCAAGACAGACTAGATAGGTTCCTTATCTTTGGTTTTTGGGACATTATTGTTGATATACCCCTTAATGCTCTACTGAGAATGGGCGAAACCCATTGTCCCATTCTCATTAGTTGGGAAGATCTTAGATCTAAAGGTGCCTTCCCCTCTAGGTACGAAATCATGCAATCTTCCCATCCAAACTTCAAGAGTAATATTAGAGATTGTGGGATGTTCATCCTTATGGGACAACTATGTTCATATTATCTTAAAAACTTAACAATTTGTGAAGATGAATGTGAGATGGTGGAGCGAACACTCCTTTGGAAATTTATTCAAACAAGAGGAAACCATTTCAAACAATTTGATGTCCATTCAAGAGAAAATGACTATTGGTCTAGTCAATGAGGTCATTTGTTGTCAAGAAAAGTCTCCTAGGGAAGAGTGGCTTCAAATTCTCCATAGCAAAGAGGTTTTCTGGAAATAAAAAACTAGAACTTAGTGGCTTATGAAAGGAGGCATAAACACTAAATTATTTCATCAATCTACCCTGAAATATAGAAAAAAAAATAGAATTACAAAAATTGTAAGTGATCTGATGGGGTTGTTGCTACTATAGATGATGAGGTAAGTAAGATTGTTGCCAACTATTTTTAGCACTTCTTTAGCTTGGGTCCCCCACCTAATGATGGCTTGGTTGAGAACTCATTGAAGGTTAGATCCCTACTATTCTCTTAGATGAGGATAACAAAGTAATGATAATATAGGGTTTAGAGGAGGAGGTTAAAGAAGTTTATTTCTTCTTCTCTTTTGTTAAAGTGCTTAGTCTTGATGGGTTAACACTTGCCTTCTTATAGGACTCTTAGGATATTGTAGAAAATGATGTGACTACTTCTACATGTAAATTCATCAATTCTAGAAGTATTCTAAGGTAGATGAATAATACTTTCCACATGTGCTTATTTCCAAAAGAAAATAGGCTACTTATATGGTTGACTACTAACCTAATAACCTTTACAACACTATGTATAATATTTTATCCAAGCTTCTAGTGGGTAGAATAAAAATTTCCTCTCTAGCTTGATTTCTACAAACCATAAAAGCTTTGTTCCTAGATGTCAGATCCTAGATGTCATCTCAACTCATGAGGTACTACACTCTCTAGAGAAGACCAAGAAAGAAGGTTTTATATTCAAACTTGTTATTTGAAAAGCCTATGATATGGTGTCTTAGTATTTACTCGTTGTTGCTTTGAGAAAATTTGGGTGTGTTGGTGTAAATAGGCGGTTCACTTATGCAGGTCCTATTTACATGTTAAGTCCACTTAGAACCTATGAGGGAGTCTTTCTAGTTAGTGTTAGTTGTCTCTAGATCTTATCTTTTGGCATTTAATGCTTGTGTCCTAAGTCATTTAATATTTGTTGAGCTAATTGTCTCATTGTACAAGATTAAGACACATGGCATGATCTTGTCTAATCCTATCTCACAACTTGCCTTTATAAGCAAGCCATCATATGTACAATCTAATTTAATCTAGAAATCTTGCATGGACATAATCATAGTGAAATGTGGGAAATGGGGATTCAATCAAAGTGAATTAACAAGATGATGAACCACACTTATCACTTGTTATTTCATTCAGTTATGCATAGAAGAACATCAAAAAACAAACCTAACTGATATAATAGTAAAAAGGTAGGTATTAAGATGGTAAAATGATGTGTACATGTAAAAAGTGCTTTTTCAAGCCTCATTGAGGACTCATTTTCCTAGTGGCGAATGGGTCCCTACTACGGTTTTGGAAAATCAATTTTTGGGTTTTGTTCTTCAATGTTTGCACTCCCGGATCCAAGGTTTTCAGCTCCCAAAAGTTGAAAATGAATTCTATAGATGAATTTATGTGATCTTGCAAGAAAGATGACAACTTTTACAACTTTGACAACTTTTGTTCTCTACTTGATCTTCAACCTAAAACCTGCAATCACACATCAAAGGAGAAGAAAAATATTGTTTTGTAAGGAAATAGGGGTTTTCCTTTGTCAAACCCTGTTTTGGTAATTAAACCTTATGATGAAACAATGAAATATGAAGGATGAAACATGAAACATGAAATAGTGATAACTTGGATGATAAATCAACAATCTAGTATGAAGTGGCCTCAATGTATGTAGATCTTGATCTTGAACATGACATAAGATAATGGCTTTGAACACTTGAATTTGATCACCAATGCTACATCATTACATTAGCTCAATAAAATGCATGACTTTGACATGATGAATTGGATCTTTGATTGTTGCAATAAACTTTAATAATCTACCCTTGAATACTCTATAATGCTCTTGTGAAAGTACTCTTATGATAACTTGAATTTGTTATGTGAAACTAAGTGAAATAGCCTTATATTTATACTTAACTTAAGATTAAATCCTGAAATTCAAATAACACAAGACGACATCAGATCTAGGATTTGAAATCATTAAAATACCACCAAAAACATGTCCCATTGGGGGTGTCCTAAATTAGTGAGGACCCATTTTCCATAGGACGAATTTTTCCTAGCATACTTAACTAGGACACATTTTGGGGGATGTGAAATGTCATGTCAAAGGGGGGTACTAGGACCTAGTGAGGACCCATTCACCAGGTGGTGAATGGGTCCTAGGTTACTAGACTAAGACACATTCCTTGTAAAATTAAGTGTTGTGTAATATTATTTAAGAGTGTCAGAATTTATCCCTCAGAAAATGCAATAAATTAGGCTTGGATTTGAATTTAAGGGGCTAATTAACTTCAATTTAACCTCAATTAATTAATAAAGCCCTAGATTAGTGTGAAAGTGTAGAGATATGATGCAATGCTAGGAGGATCACAATTCAACTCAACCAATCATTCAAGGAAATGTTACAAAATTCTTGCTCTTTGGCATTCTTGGCAATAACTCAAACTGTGAAATCATCAACAAAACAACTCAACTGGCCCTTAGAAGACATTACAAAAGATGATCATAACAAACACAACCATTCCAAACCCTGCAAGTAACCTCAATGTACTTCAAATCCAATGTTCTTCTTGGTAAACTACACCATACCCTTGTAGCCCTGTATTAGGAACTATCAAACAAAACCCCTGATCCAAACCAAAAATCCAAACTATAAGAGGCTTTTGAGACACCTTCTAAGCCATTTTAAAACATATCAAAGAATGGGACAACTTTTTTTTGTAACAACACCACAAAATGATGATTGTCCTATAATGACTAGGTCCAAGTTAGGCCACATCAACAACCAACTTCAAGATATCCTTCACAAAGACCCTCAAAATCCATTCAAGCACACTTAACAATGACAATAGACACAAAAGAAATAGACTACATCAACAAGTGCAACCATCCAAGTGACAAACTCTAAAACTCGTATTTATGCCAACCTTCATAAGGGTTTATTGGAATTAAGTAACCCAACCTATCATCTACCTTTTCAAGGATTTTAACATGCTCAAATATGTCTACAAATACCAAAAAAATCCTCTCCCATGCATATTTCATTTTGTTTCATCAAAATACCCATCTAAACCTTCATTCTTGACCCAAAAACTTGACTGTTAGAACTCTATGATAACAAGGCAGTAGTCCAAAGGACTCAATACCTTAGTTTCAACACACCTCAACTTTTTAAAAGGTACACAACATTCCTTAGTATCAACTCCAAACATTGACATAGCTTGTGATCATTAGTTTTTCCCAGACAAGTGTCAAAAACCCTTACTAAACCCTTTTTACCGGTCTGCCATGAAAACACAGTCATAACTATTTACAAGTTGCATACTCCAATCTTGGTTATTTTTGACTAAACCCAAACTAAAAATGGACCTCATACACCTTGACACTATTCTCAAGCATTTTCCCCTCATGATGGATATTAAATTCAACAACAAACATCAAAAACTCATTGTCCACTGTTATTTTCCCTGATTTTCCATAAAACACAGTCCTAGGGCATCAAGAGATTAATAGAAAACTTTATCTTCACAACCTACCACCTTAGTACATGAAAGAATAGATAATAATGAACCCTTCCACAAATTTCTAGCCTTTTCCATTAGGCAGAAAGGAAGAAATACAATTTTGATTAGCCACTGTAACCCTAAACCAGGGTTTTGACCTGTTTACAGAAAAGAAGCAATATCTCCCTCAAATTTGCATGGAATTGAATGAAACAAAAAATAAAAATGCAATAGACACTTATATTTATCAAACCAAATGATTTCCCCTTGAAAACATGACTATACAGGGCGGTATGTATAGTAGGCTAAAACACAGATTTACCAGTCAAAACTCATAAATTTGTATAAAAAGAGGCTCCATTAATGATTCTTCATTATTTACACCCATCTCCACCTTTTTCTTGAGATTATTCATCATTTTAAAGGTTTCCACTCTAGATCAAACACCTACAACTAACTTAACTAACCTTCTAACTCCCTAACATGCCATTTGTCAATTTTGCACTTTACCTTGACAACAATTTTTACAAGATTTTGCTTTTTTCACACCTTTGAATCCCTCAACGCCTAAAAACCACTAAATTGACTAATTAAATGATAATATGATCCACCAAGACCTTATTCTAAGAACAAAACACCAAAATCCTATTGTGGACCTCATTTGACAACATTTTCCATTTTTTTATAAATTAGAGGCAATGACCACACAACCTATCTAAACATTCACCAAATGACTCAAACACATTATGATGGTCTTGAAAGACCTTATTGGATGACCCCTAAGCACTCTTTAAACAATATTTTACATATTGGCCTCATGGAGGCATGTAGTCCATCAGGTGCTCCTGCACCAAGATACACTCTACAACACCCTAAATAAGGAATAATTAGAGTCCATTTTATTAATTCATACCCAAATTTAGGAAAAAGGGATACTTTTTCTATTACTACACATAGCATGATATTTCTGACATTTCTCTCTTGTGGAAGTTATTATTGTCTTGTAGGTGATCCTGGGGTGTTGAGGAGTTCACCATAAACTCCTACATGGTATCAGAGCTTCAATGCTCTAAACTTCTTCCCAAATCTGAGGGACCAATCTTGGTGTGAAAATTTTGTTGGGTGTGATTTGAGGTTTCAAGGACCTCACAATTGAATCCAAGACATTAGAGAAAGTCAAGTTTGTCTTTTGTTTCATCAATTTTTATCATGTTTTGGCTACTGTACAAAAGTTTCAAGGAGGATTATAGTTGTCAGATCTTGGGGGTTGTTGATTTTTTAGAGCACTTTTTTCCAAATCTGACCCTGTCATTGCATCCAGAAGGTAAAAAACCTAAGGGTCAACTATCAATTTTTCATTTTTTGACATTTTTGTCCAATTGCATCAAGAAAAAAAGTTCCCAGTCATCTTTTTCATACAATTGTACAGATCTATACTTATCTATATTGTACGGAGAGGCATGACATGTCTACAAATCAAGTATGGGTGACATATTCTATAGGTATATTCCCATCCTATGCAGGGTTGCATCACACTGTCATAATTATCTATAGATTCCTTAGTACCTTCAATGGTCATTCTTGGTCTATTACATCGACGTACCTATCTATCATTTATTGGTCAAATCACATAGGTTTTATTAAATTAAAAAGTTGGTTTTAAACATTTATTTCATTGATTGTTTAATTTTAAACCTGATCATTGTAATTATTAAGGTCCTAGTCTTGGCGGTTGCGAGTATACCCAATGTGTTGCCTTAAGGCCAAGCAGGGAGGGGCTTAGTGCTCAGGGTGGTGCAACTAGTGGCCCATCACCCCCAAATACTTTTCCACAATGGCACCACTACCACTAGCAGAGGGGTAAAATCATTATTTTTAAAACTAACTTTTATAGTGGTGGTCATATGGAGGACTATCGACCAACCCCCTAAGGGCCTAATTTTGTCCCCCAATGCATGAATCAAGTGATTGAAATTTAAAATACCATAACTTTCAATCCAAGAGGTCATTTTTTGAAAGTGAGATATTATTGGAAAGTTGGCTTTGTCAATTTTATAGTGGTATAGGTTATTTTCCAAAATTTCATAGTTTGGAAGCATTTATTGTTGTTTGAAGCCATCTCTTCATTTTTGGATCTTGAGCTCATAAATTTTTGCCACAATCTATGATTTTCATAATTCTTACGACATTGGAAAGATATTAAGGAGCTCTATCATACCATCCATGCACTTTTTCTAGTTTAGCCCCATGTATCTTTTATTCATATTTGGGCATATTCACATTTTGGTTGATCACTTGGATGTACTCACTTGGGAAGGTGAAAATTTGATCTTTGCACTTCATTTCAGTTCTAGAACGATGTTCTGTCTCATGTTGCTTCATTCAAATTCTAGGAAATTTCTCCATATTAAGAGTTTTTCAATATTCATTGGCATCAAGATTGTTGTTGCTTTATCATGATTGCAAGATTGAGTCCTTGAGTGAGTCTAATATGGTTTCTAGCATCAGAATCACTTTTCCTTTTCTTTACTTGATTAAGTTTCCAATATTTCTCCACCAGTGTGCTTCCAGTGCTTCTTTGTAGCAGGTTATCTCATTGATGGGGGGTTGAATGGTCCGTCTTCATCTCTCTTATGATGGGGTATTTTTCCTTGAATGGGATTTTATCCTTCTCATTCATCATGGAGAGAATCTTGTTTTCATTTCTCTAGGTTAGGGAGGAGCTTTGTCCATTTGGTTTTTCTCATTTTCTCCATTTGTGAGAGATTGCATTTGCATATATACATGGGTACCTAACATGGAATCATAGTTATGATCCATCTTTATGTCATTTGCATAATTGGTACTCCCTAGGTTGTACTTAAGGGGGGTGTTCATGTAAATAGGTGGTTTACCTATCTAGAGCCTATGTATATGTTAAGTTCATTTAGATCCTAAGAGGGAATATTTCTAGTTTGTGTTAGTATTCACTAGATCATATCTTATCCATTGGAATTTAATGCTTATGTCCTAAGTCCTTTAATATTTTTTGAGGTAGTTGTCCCAATATACAAGATTAAGACACATGTCATGATCTTGTTTAATCCTATCTCACAACTTTCCTTTATAAGCAAATCATCATATGTACAATCTAATTTAATCTAGAAATCTTGCATTCATAATCATAGCATGATATTTCTACTATTTCTCTCTTGTGGAAGTCATTGTTTTCTTGCAAGTGATCTTAGGGTGTTGAGGAGTTCCTGGTGCAAAATCCTATAGGGTTTAGAGGAAAAATTTAAAAATTGGTCCAATCATGTGCAACTACTCCTAAGTTTTATGCCCATAAATAGGTAGCTGAATTTTTTTTTTAACAATAACAAATGTCTTAGATAAGGGGACCTTGTCTCTCCTTAATTATTCTTAATTCTAGGTCATGTGTTAAGTTGGAACATATCTAACTTGGTCAATACTCATGCTCTTACTAGTATTATACTCACCTCTTCTTTTTGCTTATATCATCAATTGTTTGTGGATGGCATTATTATTTTTGTAAAATCCTCCTTGGAGGAAAATTTGGTTTGGAAGAAGTTAAAAATGGATAATGTAGTAGATTTTAGATTTAATAAAACTATACAAGAGTGAAAAGAAGAAAAATAGGTTATGGGGCCAAATGTGGGGTATGATGGACCTATTCTTCCTCAATTCATTAGGAAATGAGATCCACACCATAAAATGATTATCAACCCTTAGGTGAATAAATTCAAAGTGTGAATCTATAGATTTCCTTTTTGTGTCAAGATGAAGGTCCTAGTCAAACAAAACTTTGGAGAGAAAAACTAAAAATAGTAAATCAACACCAAATTGCAATCTAACACTTGGAACAACTAGATTAAACTCAATACTGTCATAACCAAAAAAAATGTAGTTCAAAGAGAGTCAGATCTGAATGTACCTTTCACCATGTTAGTGTAATTAATATTTAATTACACTTGTATAGCTTTACTTAGGTAATATTTAATTCCTAGGTTAATTATTCTCATCCTTATCTTGTTGAGCTATCTTGTTGCTCAAGATAAGATTAGGGTTATGCATACTTGCTTTTATAAAGCAAATCATCTCATGTAATTATGGATTCCTGAATAATATTTGCACATCTTTTGCAAAGCTTTGTTTTTTTATGATTTTCTCTTTTGTGGAAGGTTATTTTCTGGTTTGCATTTCAGATCTTGGTTTCTAACATGGTATCAAAGCTTTGATTTGCAGCCCCTTCTCATATTTTTTGAGAAAATCATTAAAAAGTTTGTTTGGGATTCCTCGAGGGTTTCATGCCTTGAGCTCATCTATGCAATGTTTTGGATCAAATCGAGCATCACCATTGGATTCAGAGAGCTCGAAAAAGTCAAGATTGGCTTTTATTTTGCAGATTTTGGTCATTGTTTGCCGATCTGTGAGGGCTTCAAGTGGGAGTTTTTTTGCAAGCTCTGGAGGTAGCCAATTTTTCGGAGCAGTTTGAGCACAAACGAAGCTCACCATCGCGTTCGCAGTGGCCAAAAAACCTAAGATTGCCTTTCGTTTCGTCAATTTTGGAGAAAGTTGTTTCTAAGGAAAAAAAATTGCCAGGGAGGCCGTACGGCCTCCCCAGCACCCACTCTAAGGCATTAAAAACGAAAAAAATGCAAAAAAAGGGTTTCTCGGGATTAGTGTCGACGCTCCTAGTTTAAATGGATTCTGCCACCGAGTGGCCACCAGTCCACCACCGCCGCCGGCAATGTCATCCCATCTTCCACTGGGCCTCCAGCCCTCACGTTCCCCTCTGCAACTTTTCCCCGGTCATATGGAGGACCAGGGGCCCTCCGCCCAACCCCCGTGGGCTCCAATTGCACTGCCACCGGTCCTATGGGGGACCGGGCGCTATGTTCCTAGCCCCCGGCCAGCCCCAACTCACCAGCCACGGTCCTATGGAGGACCACAGGCTCCGCCCCCAGCCCCTAGTCGTGCACAGGACTAGGGGCTTTTTTTTTTAGCCCCCAGGGTAGCCTGTAGGCCAGATTGGCCTTTTTTGGAGCAACTTTCACTAAATTGGTTGTATTTTTGCGTACGATGTCCGTTTTTCGCAAACGAGATACCGTTGGAAAGATAATTCCGACACCGATCCAATGGTGAAGGTGTGTTTAGCATATTTTGCTCCAGATTTATTTTGCAGGTCCTTGAACTCAGATGAAGTTTTTTTGCTTCAAAGGGCATATCTTTTGACTCGGTGATCCATTTTTCGCCATTCTTGCGGCGTTGGAAAGCTGGTTTTGTCCTCTACACAGATCTGAGGTCTTTTTTTATTTTCTATTTATGCATATTTTCATGCTCTCCTTTTACAATCATTGGGTTATTGTAATAAATGAACTGATATAAAGTTCCATCAGGGGGTTTCTTGCATAATAATCTAATTAGAGTGTGCATGCACTTTGATCTCCATCTTCATCTTGTTTTGATGACAACTCACATGGGTTATATCTGGTTTCTTAGTTTCTTTTGGCCACATCTTTTCTTAGCTTGACACATATTAGATTCACATCGGTTCACACTTTAGATTGAGATCCTATGGTTAATGATCCGCATTGGATCCATCTTAGATTGAGGGCCATGTTTTTATGGTTAATGTTCCAGAGTCTTTATGGTACTTGTTCCCATGGAAGAGTTTTAGTCTTAGTTTTGCATCGGCATTGAGATACACGGTTTCCAGATTCTGTCATCATCTCATCTATTGTTGCTTCACAGATTCTAGGGTTGTTCTAGTTTGAGTTTTCCAATGTTTTGTGGCACCGGGTCTGTTGTTGCATTGTTATGATTTTCTTTTGGTTTCTTGTAGATAGAAGTATATTTCCTTTCTTGTCAGATTATGGTTCCAGTGCTACTCCACAGTGTTCTTCCAGTGCTTCTTTGCAACATTCATCTCATTGTAGGGGGGTTTTGTCCCATTGGGTTTTCCTTCTCTACCTCATTATTGCATTTGTACATGGGTACCTGATCAAGCCTTGTTGTCGGGACCCATTCATGCTTTCTTGCATTCATCTTAGTTTTAGGTGCATGCTTTGTTAGTATCCCTAAGTTGCACTTATGGGGGTTGTTAGTGTAATTAATATTTAATTACACTTGCATAACTTTACTTAGGTAATATTTAATTCCTAGGTTAATTATTCTCATCCTTATCTTGTTGAGCTATCTTGTTGCTCAAGATAAGATTAGGGTTATGCATACTTGCTTTTATAAAGCAAATCATCTCATGTAATTATGGATTCCTGAATAATATTTGCACATCTTTTGCAAAGCTTTTCTTTTTCTGATTTTCTCTTCTGTAGAAAGTTATTTTCTAGTTTGCATTTCAGATCTTGGTTTATAACACACCAAACATTAGTTTCTAAATTTTATCTGGGACTCATTCACCAATGGGTCCTAAGTTAGGGTTTTTCTGCAACTTTAGGGAGTCTCTTCTATAGATCTAAGTCTTCCAATTTTTCCAAATTTTAGGTTAGGAAATTTGAAAATAAATTCTACAAGTGAGTTTCCTTTAGATGACAATTTTTTGCAACTTTGACAAGTTCTTCAATTTTTCTCTTCAAGAGACCTTCAAGATTTCTTCCACCTAAATTTACAATCATAAATCAAGAGGGATTTATTTTTTATTTTTTGTGAATGGGGGTTTTCCTTGGTCAAACCCCATTTTGGTAATCAAACCTTGAAATGAAATAAAATAGCATGAATGTAATTTGATGAATGAACAATTCAATGTCACAACTCACCAAACCCTTGAATAAACCTTGGAATGTAAATCTGCAACTTGCATTTAATGGGTTCAATGGATGTGGATCTTGACACTTGAATCTTGACTTGAAATAATGCTTTGAATGCTTGAATGGATCATGAAACCTATATCATCATATTATCTCCAAAAACATGCATGATGCAAGACAACTTTGATATGACAATTGGATCTTGATTGCTGCAATAAATATTCAATAAATCTGCTCTTGAATGCCTTGAATCACTCTTGAAATGCTCTTGAAAGTGCTCTTGAACTCTAACTTGATCTCATGAAAATATTCTAGCTTGAAAACTCTAGGTGAAACATAGTGAAATAACCTAATATTTATATATATGTATCCTTAATTTCCCGAAATTCAAATATCACAAGGCAACATTTGAATATAGATTTGAATATGTTAAAATACCACCAAAAACATAATTTAAATTTAGGTCCTAGGTTTGGGTGAATGGGTCCTAGGTCCCTAACCCTAGGACACACATTGCTCAATGAGAAATGTTATGTTAAGGCATTAATGAATGTCGGGTTTCCTCTTCACAAAATATATAAAATAGGCTTGGAAAATGAATTAAGGGGCCAATTAAGGAAAAATTAAGCTCAATTAATTAAAGGGGCCCTAAATAAGTGTGAAAGTGTAAAGATGTACACTTTACAACACTAAAATAAGGCACAACTAAGTCCAAATTAACATTAATTCTAAATTAAGTGTGAAAATGTAAAAGGGATACATTTTTCTACACTGCATTTAGCCCCCACTTTAGTGAGAGGATGAGCACAAGTGAAAACTCACACTAAAGTAGACATTAAAAACATATGTATGCAACAAAAAAAATGTTACTCAATCATACAACATCAAAGAATTAAAAGGAAAGGTAAAAACAAAAAAGGTGGATCCAACCTCGACTATCCAACGTGATGTGGAACACACCTTAACTATTTGCCCAAAAATCTTCACAAGTGGAATGCGATGTCCACTATGCAAACAACAATGCACACTCACTCTGGGCTAATGGAACCTCAGGATGTCCACTAGGTGAGCCCTAAAGGGTAGAAAATGAGAGAATCTTATTAGGCTCCCATACCATATCAAAGCTATCCCTCTAATAACTTCAATAAGGCACCACAAAACAAAACAAAAACTTCAAGCTTCATAAGGCCTAACAAGATATGTTATGCTAAGCACCTATGAACAAACAAGGAAAGGATCCCCTGGAAAGAAAAGTGTGTTATGCTTGTTGGCCTTCAAAATGGGTTTGGGCTTCACAAGGTTAGCAAGTTGTGTTATGCTAAACACTTATGAAAAAAATACAAATAAAGCTTTCTCAAAGGTATTTTTCTTAGTTCATGTAAGGTCTCCTCTTAGGGAACATCGTGCCTAATTTCCCCAAGAGAGGGAAAGTCAAGGATAAAAGAATCACAACTTAGGGAATGTAACGTGTAGCATTACCACTAAGAGGAAAGTCGTATGCCAAGAAAAATCATGCTCTTAGAGGACATAAAAACCAATGAAACCACCAAGAAAAAGACACATCACAAGGAAAAAGAAAATAACACAATGAAACATAAGAAATGTCACAAATTTCAAAAATGATAATTCCAATGTATGCCCCCACTTTAAATAAATTGCTAACACCATTACTGTGAGAAATTACTTTAAAGTAGCAAATAATCAATGCTTTTCAATAAATAAGACATGAGAGCTTATTCAGAAATCCCTATGCCAAGTCATATGTTTCCAAATGAAGCTATGTCATGAAAAAGGAAGGGGTTGCCCCCAAAATGAAATCCCCAAACACATAAGGGATCCATGGATTCAAGGTCAACACATCTTTGCTACAATGATATTATAGAGCTTGGAAATGTCATCATTCCCCAAATACTCATAGAACAGGAAGAATGACACATAGAGAGCAATAACAAAGAAAAATCTTTTGGGTCAACATGAAAGAGACCTAAATGTCTCGACACCTTGCGTCATCCCCAGAAGGAAAACACAAGTGTAAAATCCCCATCTCAGGCACAACAATTTTTTTTTTATAAACAAAGCACAACTATCAACTTAACCAACCAATCATATTCCGTGTAAATTAGAAATGTTAATTTCAATAGCTCTACTTTCACCATGGAGACAACAAAAATCAAAACCACTACTTATGCTTGCACTCAACCTGAGGTAAGGTCCCAAGGACAAGGTCCTTCCTAGACCTACGACCTAAGCCTCAAGGGTTCATGATGACCCTACTTACGCACCCCCTTGTGGGAATCAGAGGCATCGTAGTTCGCCCCACAATGACAGAGGGTGTTCAATCCCTCCTCTTGTATGAGATCTATTATCTCACCTTTGACCCATAACTATTAATTTAGTACATGTAAGCTATCAACATAGTTAATTATAATATAATGATAATACTTTTTCCATCAAGTGTTGGGTCCATACCAATCATTACCAAACGTCAGTGTACAAACATTCACAATATTCACAAGAGGTCATTCATACCATAATCTCAAAGATTATACACAATGGTTATCATGAGAATACCCTCATATACACAATCTGATTAGCTCATACACAGTACAAGTACAACAGTGATTGGGTCATACATAGATCACAAGTGCAATGGTGACTGGATCATACATAGATCACAAGTGCAACAGTGACTGTCTCATACACAAATCACAAGTATATCAGTGATTGTCTCATACACCTGGATCACAAGTATAATGATATTAGCTCATATGTACATTGATCACAAGTACACAAATATTATCTCATTTGCATATCACATTTACCTTGGTGACTGGCTCCAGCATACATCACAAAGACACAGTGATATGAGCTCCATCATACATCACATAAACACAATGAAGAGCTCATAATAACAATGGTTGGCTAACACATCACAATGGCTAACGCATGTCCATAATGCATCCTAGATAGAAGAATATTGGTGCATTGTGCACTACACCGTGGGTCCTATCCTTCCACCAGTATTTTGTACCATTGGACAAATGGGAAGAGGATTCGGTGCATCCCATACTACACCATGGGTCCATCCTCAACCCCACAAAGCTAAGTATATAGTCTGACAATTGGGAATGGGATTTGGTGCATCCTATACTAAACCATGGGTCCATCCACCATCCTAAGGGTTTCCCCAAGTAGTGAACCTACCAAACCCGGTGGATTCTGACTTCAATCGCCTATAGGCCACTAACGACAAGTTTGTCCACCCAAGAAGAAGTACCTCCCAACATATACCACCTTGTGACTTTAATGGTATTTTCAGCTATCTTCTTCTCAATCCCAGGTAACACATGGCATCGGTCACTTTCGTGCATACCAGTGACAACCAGTGATCCCTCTCAATACACGATTAGCCCTGGATTACCGTTACCCACACGAATGGGTCCCTACCCATGTAACCACTACGAATGTATCATAACCAAGGTAGTGTGCCACCTTCACCTCCATGAACCAGGTGAATGTTGACTAATCCCTAGTAGTAGCCCAAACATCGGTCATTGGCACGGTCCAATGACTACCTATCACTACTCAAAAACCTTGGAGGTTCACTCTTGGGTGGGTCATACACAACATGAGTCACAAATACACGGGCCTATACATAAATACCTCTAGATATGGTGTTGAATTACATAGACACATAAGAGATACACAGAACCAACACGAGATGAAATTTACCCATCATATACGTATAATCAAATACCCATTATAAAATATTCAATCTTCACTTATTATATAAAATCATATTATGTATTAAATACACAATATTAGATTCCCATAACTTGTTCATACCCATCTGGTACCCATTCAACCTAAAACTAAAGCCTACTAAAGGGAGAAGGTCAAACCGATCAGGAACAACCCCAACCCTTGGAGTTAACCCCCTCCCTAAACCTTCCCCCTATGGACTTGAAGTCATAGGGGCATCCTTCACCCAAGGACCACCTACGTTCCCACTTCCAAATGGGTCAAAGTCACACATAGTTCTCCTCACCACATATCTCAAAGGATTCCTACACATTGTTCCCAATTCATTAGGCCTATATCATGACCATTCCATTCCAAAACCCCCTTACAATTAGCTATCAAGGATTTCATTCCACTTGTGGTACCCTAATGATAATACCACAGTTTACAACATTTGGTTCTACACATATTAATATTCTCTTAGCTAGGAGAATAAGGATTCATCAGGTTTTGATAAGAATAATGTTATCCATGATATATCTCTCCAAGCATAGAGATTCACGCATGCCTTGGTATAGGTTGATATACAATCTATACTCAATCCAATAATTGGTCAATAGTAAAGAGTGTACATCCTTTAATAATAGTAGTCAAAGTATCATTATCAAGCATTAAATTACACCAAAAGCCTTGATGTGGGCCCCAGTAAGGTTTCTCGCCCATAATATGGTTCTTTAAAATCAAGGATCATAATTCTAAAGCGCATCCTTTAAGTCCTTGAAATGCATATGCCATTAATAATATACTTTCTCTAATCCTATTCAATGTTCAAGTCATACTTGAGACAATTGTGCAATATTATATCCCTTATATCATCATATGAAGTTGGGTACTTAATATTATGAATAATAAAATTCCTAACCCCATTGATTTCATGTACCTTGCAATGTGACTTCATAATCTATAATAGCTTTTTTTTTTAATTGGATAACATTTTCCCCTTTTTGTTTATACTAACCTAACCGTCCTAGACAACCAAGGTGATATGTTTATAATGATAATAGGTTTGCAATCAACACTTTTCATTATGGTTAACAAGTTCCAATCTAGTAGATTTCCCTTACACACCTTTAAGTCTATGCATAATTCCAAAGCTAGGTCTTAATTTAATCTTGACATCACTGTCAATCATAATCTAAAGGACATTTGACAATGGGAACATTGCCAAAAATTCAATGACAATGATTTCCCATTCAAACCATTTCAATTTCTATGACATAAGTGTATTAGTCTCAATCATTAAGGGATCTAAAATGTAATAGATGGTTGTGCCCTCATACCATTCTCAATATTAGGTCTTTGGTTCTAATCATCAGACCTATTTTGTACTCATTATATGTGGGTTTTCAATGTTTTCCATGGAAGTAGAATTTTTATCAACATTAATAACAATTTACAATCGTGTATATGGACTTTATGGATGATCAAAATAAAACATAAATCTAATTAAACCTCTATTTTCTATAAGGTTGAGATAAAGAGAAACACTAATTGGGAGAAGCATTTTGGCCACCAAGTGACTGTTTTGAGGGTTATATGCAACTAAAATGTTAAACTAGAATGTTAAAAATACTTTTTGCATCAATGTAAGCATGATAATTCACACCATCCAAGAATTCTAAAAACTAGGGAAAATTTTCCATGATAAATATCCTTGATATGTCTTCCAAGCCAAATGAGATTATTAGTTTGATGGTGCATGCCAACATCAAGTAAGTGGCCAACCATTATAATGATAACACAAAATTAATAGTGCTAACATTATGTAGATTAGGTCCTCTAAATGTATGGAAAGAAATAATAGAACAACAATTCATATAGTATATAAATTCATTGTTTAATAATAATAACAAAGGAAGACTTGACTTAGAATAATTACTTCACACTATCTATTTATAACTTAGACAAATGAAAGAACCAAGTATTTCTTATCTATTGTGGCTGACTGGATCCTCTTGAGGCTCGTTCATTGAAGTAGATATCCTCTCTTCTCATCTCACCCAGGTCAACCATCATTCTACATGATTTTCCCCTTATTTTCCTGTAAATTTCTTCTCTCATTGTGTCCCTCGATCCTCTC